>JAVSBV010165932.1:0-14183 GCA_033117975.1 Parotocinclus spilosoma | reverse complement strand
GGTGTCTCTAAATTGTCATTGACTTGTGTATGTATATATGTGACTGGTGTAAAGATGAACTTGTGTATGGATATAACATTGTGCCGCTTACATGGCCGCTGATGCCGATAGCGACGTTAAAGAAGACAAATAAGCAAACAAACATTGAGATGTGGGCTGTTTGATGATCATGACATTGAGATGACTTGGCTTACCTGAAGAAAGCCTTTAACACTGTTTGTCCTGTGGATGACTTCATCATCACCAAACTTGTTTTCTATTAATGAAATAAGAAGAGTGTTCGAATTGAAAGAGGCCTTTAGTTGCTTAGAAATGGATTCTTGCATACTATTACACACCTTGCTTTCGGAGTGGTCTTTGCTGGTGAGCCACTCCTGGTGTAAGTAATAGTGGCCTCAAATGTCTTCCATTTGTACACTGTCTGGCTGACATTAGATTGGAGTCCAGAATTTCTTTGAGATGGTTGTGTGATATTTTTTAGCCCGATAAGCATCAACAATGTTCTCCCAAAGGTCAACAAATTATTAAATACAATTCCACAAATGTGTTGTGAAGATCAGACTTTGGTATGTCCCTGTTTTATAAATAGACTCACACCTGAGTGTCATCCCATTCTTAGCAAACACCTTAGTAAATTTTAAATGTTCAGATACTAAGCGTAACATTTTTGTCTCATTCTTGGAATTGGGTTCTCTCGAAGTTATTTTAGGAGATAATTTATGATGTTTTAGGTAAAAAATATATGAGCAGAAATAAGTGTTCAGAAACAATCTCCTCTGTGTAATTTGTTAGAAGGTCAGTAGTATCATATCTTAACAGGATCATATCTTAGGCCAGGGCAGATTTGAGATTCATCTTTAAATATCAATTTGTCACATTGTTTTCTCCTGTTTTTGGGTTAGGTCTGGTGTTCATTTGGTTTCCCATTTAATTCAGCGGATTTCTTACAGTTCTGTCACATTGTCTCTCCTTCCTTTTTTGCTTTTCAATTTTTTTCTTTGTGATTTTTTTCAAGGCCTACTGCTTTTGAGTTAGACTCACTCTAGACTTTCTCAGTTGGTTGAGAACAAGGATCATCTTATGCTACACACGGTGTAGTCTTTACTATCGGTGACATCTCCCTTGGTGGAATATTTTTTTGATTAGCCAGTTAATTGGTAATGTCGGTAACCAGTCCCTTTTCACGTACAGACTAATTGCATTAGTAGACTCGTGCTAGTATTTGCTGAAGAATGGAATATTTTTTTAAAAGTATATTTGTATGGTGGCAGATCTGTGAATTGTTTACTTGCTACAAAGTACAACAAGTTTGATTAACCGAAATGTTGTGGTTCCAAAATTTTAATGGGTTGCAGAATTTGCCAGGGTTTGTAGTAAAACTATTGTCAAACAGCTTTGCACTGATGCAGTGCTACAATGTTGGTGTGAAATGAGAGGCTCGGCTCACAGGTCCAGCGTTCCTGGTTTGACCCTGACCATGGGCAAAAGACATGCATTTACATGCAATTACTTTTGTGTATCAATGTAACTTTGTGTCTGTCGTAAATGAATGCCAAAAGCGATGTTAAATAAACAAACACCTGGTATGAAGTGCTAGCATATCACCCATACCACTGCTCTTAGATGATTTTCATGGTGCTTTATTTACCGTATCATATCTGAACCTCCATATGTCAAAACAATTATAAACATGCATTCCTTTAGCCCTCCTTACTAATTATAGACTGATTAATCATAGTGTTGGAAAGGTGATGACTTAGTGCAGCAGAATCTGAATCTTATCAAATGGTGCCTAGCTGGTGATGGGACTCTATTTTTGTGTCACCACACCCTTAAACTTGTTGGAAAGTCTAAAGCGTATTGTTTTTACACTGTACTGCAAAGCCCACAGTCAGTTATTAATCTGATACTGGCAAGCAGATGGCCAGATTAGGATGCTTGAAGTTTTTGTATAGGTTTCAGAGCTGACTTGGCAAAGTGAGCTACTTGTGCACTCATGAAAACAGATCTCCACAGTATGACATTGAATATATTAATCAAGAGCAAGACTGTGTGTCTGAAAACCACATGAATGCCAAAATATTACAACACTGCTGGTTTAAAGGTTGTTATTATTATTATTATTTTGATAATTGCTAATAATATTGATTTATAACCATTTACATTTACATTATACAACGGTGTTTAAAGTAAATATGCGGTTAAGGTACTGGACTCTGGCCCAGAAGGTCCAGAGTTCAAATCCCGCCTCTGCCAAGCTACTTCAGTTGGGTCCTTGAGCAAGGCCCTTTACCCACAATTGCTTGGATTATAAGATGTATAAGTTGTAAGTCGCTCTGGATAAGGGCGTCTGCTAAATACTGGAAATGTAAATACAATAGGTATATAAATTACATCTTCTTTCTGACCTGACAGTGAAGTGGGCAGTAAAGCTCATGTATTGTTCAGATGTGTGACTTGTGTCACTTTGCAGCTCCTTTTCAGTCATCTCTCCACACTCCATGTATAGCTGGAGAATTCCCATCTGAGAAAAATGTTTACTGCCAAGGAGTTGGTAATGAGGGTCCATCACCCAGGATGTATGCTCTTGCATATGTGATATTGCTGTCTGTCTTTTTTTGTCATATGGCACTGGAGACAGACAACACTGTAGTCTGTTTGATATGTATAACACTGGACCACAACTGCAGTAGCCAAAACATTAACATGAGTTCTGCTGCCGGCTGCTACTACATCAGCCTAAGAATATACTTGTGTTCCAGCCACATGATTGGCTTATCCATAAATTAGCTGATTTTCTTGTTTTATTTGATTCAAGGTTTATCATCTTCTTATCATCTTCTTATTATTTTAAGGCCTCAGCATGACAAGACTTGCGTGTTACGTTAACTGATGTCTCTAAAGTACCCCTATTGTATGAGTGTGTGTGACCTACGATGGATTGGCATTCTGTCTGGGGTTGTTCCTGCCTTGCGCCCCATGCGCCCCTGACCAGGATCAAGGAGATATGAAAGTATGTCAACCCTCTCCAAATTTCATTCCTTCTTTTCTGTACCTGTACCACCGAGCAGTGTTGTCATAATACCAAAATTATGAATTCTATGCTATACGTGCCTAAAGTTTATTCTCCATAAAAGGTATTATCTCCGTACCGATAATGAAATAACAGCATGGCAAAAACCTCAACCGTAAGTAATAGTAACTAATACAGTAGATGGAACTTTAAATCATTGTTTTTCATTAGTAATTACAAACCCCGGAAAGAAATTTTGACATTGAATAGGCAATGTATTCTGTTTTAATAATTTGATTATTGATAAAAAATGGATTAGAAAGGACAGATTGTTAGTTTGTTGTTAAGGCTTTTACACAGTGAGCAGTAAAGGAGTGTTGCCTCTCTGCAAAGGTTTAATGCATTTTTTGCAGACTGGCTTTTGCATTTATGGGCTTAACATAATTCCATACTTTACTTGGCATATCGATGCAACTATCAAAAATAATGGTCTGATTTCAAAACATGTTGTTCCTTATGTACCGGTACTCAGCCCCTAAAGCTTGGACAAGTATAGCTTACACACAACCCCAACCTCCATGTCCCCATGGGGTAATGATGATCAGCTGTCTTTGTGCAGCAGACTTGGGCCTGGCTTGGACCTCCTGCCATGCTTCACCATGCTTTATATGCGGCGGATTAAGCCCCCTGCTGTGAATGTCGACCTGCTCCACCCTAGTTTCAGTCTGTTAGACAAAGCTAGTGTTTTATGCCTGTAGGGTTGCTAGCTAACTCTAGGTTTCTGTACATCACGTGCACGTAATTTTTTTGTGAAATCTATACTGCTTTGTCTTTTCAAGCTGAAAGTATGCTGATATTTAGGACGCGTTACATTTCAGTTACTCTTTCTACACAGTGCAGTACAAGTGAAGGAGCAGTAGTGCGGTATTATTTGGGTTACAGTTCTTCACAATAAGTGAGTGCTGTTTAGAGTGTGCATGATGAAAGTAAGCAGCAGAGGAAAAACTCTGAAACCACTCGTAACAACAGTGAGACATTTAAAATGGTATCATCTCACTAAATATGTGGCATACAAAGACAATGCTAAATCTGAGAGTACAGAGCCACATACAAACAGGTAGCTGCTGCTATAATTCTTTTTAATGATTGGAATTTCCATTAAAAAAGTTAAACAAAATATTATCGATGCTGTCATGCTGCAACTCTCCACAAAAGTGTTCAGCGTGTAACCAACATGCATGTATTTGGAATGTGGGAGAAAACCCATGCAGACTTCACACAGGAGGAGCCCAGGGTCAGGATCAAACCAGGGATCTCGGAGCTATGAGGCACCAGTGCTAACCAGTGTGCTGCCTGGTTATGTGAAGAGCAGATTCTGTTTTCCCAGATTGGATTAAGACCTGGTAATCAGACTACACTTGAGAGATCTGATAACTGCAGAAATGTGATTATGATCGCATTATTAAGTGCTTGTATGTAAAGTAACTGTAATGGCTTTTCTAACTGTAATAATTTCTTTAAAATGTGATAACAGTAACACTTACATTATAATCCAGTTTAATTTGATCTTCCTTTTCATGTAACGCTGTACATTTTTTAAATTTCACCTTTGTAGGAAAGCTGTAGGTCAACCAAGAGAATGCTTCTGTGCATTGTACAAGCTCAAATCAGAAAATGTTGGGATGGGAAAAAGCTAATCTATATTAAAAAAAAGCGCAGTGCTCCTTAAATGTACAGGACAGTATGCAACTGAGATATTTCATGTTTCGTCTGATGAACTTCAATTAATTTTTTAATAAACATACATTCTTAGATTTCAGGCCTGCAGCACATTCCCAAAAAGTCTGGGTGGGGAAATGTATGCCTAGGAATGTAATATATAACTAAAATTAAATACATACCTAGGTTAAAAAAAATTAAGATGGGATTTTAACAGTCAAATGGCCAACAAGTGATTATAATCAGGATTTGGTACAAAAGCAGTGTCCACAAAAGGCTCAGTCCTTAAAGAGTAAAAGTGGGCAGAAGATCCAGTGGTCACAAATGTGTGAGAACTTTATTGAAATGTCCTCAACGAAAGATTGAAAGGAATCTAGATATTTTAGTTCTAACTTCTGTATAAGCGGATTGCTGCCATTAATGCACAAAATTACTGCCACAGAAGTGTAAAATGACATTTGGCTGTGTGCACCAAAACAGCCTCATACCATGACAGACCTAGTTTGGACTTGTTGCTGGATCGTCCTTTTTGTCTTTGGTCTAGAGCACATGGCCGGCATTTCTTCCAAAAATGTCTAGAATACTGATGAATGTTTTCACTGTTTCCACTGTGCGATGGCCCGTCATAGATGCCTCCAAGCCCAGAGAAGTCGATGCTACTTCTGGACATAAGGCTTCTTTTTTTCACAATAAAGTTTTATGAGGCATTTATTAATGAAACTCTATGTTGTAGTGACTGACAAAGTTATATCAACAAAGTTGAATGTCGGTCCTTGATGCAGTGCCGCCTGAGAGGTCGAAAATCACTGGTGTTAAGCTGGTGTCCTAAAATTCCTTCAGGTTCCATAAATCGTTTGATGATATTATGGACTGAGAAAAATGCAAATCCTTTCCAATCTTTATCTGAGGAGCATTGGATTTAATACTAATTATACAGTGCTTGAAAAGCTCTCTTCTTATCTCAAAAACGTATTCTTCCCCAACAATTTCAACAATTTCTGCAATTAATGCTACTCACACTGCTTAACGTGCAGATATGGTTCAAACGCTGTTACATTGATAGTGACGCTGTGTTGTGTGCTATGAGTCAATCTGATTTATTGTTATTAATAGATTTAAGTTAAAAAAAATAAAAACCTCCCAATGCATTTGTCGGAGGGTGGAGTGGTCTGTTCTCTCTGTGTCTGCATGGGTTTACTTTGGTTACTTCGGTTTCCTCCCACAGTCCAAAGACATGCATGTTAGGTTAATTGATCAATTTAAATGGGCCTGATTGGCGTGTATATATATGACTAATATTGATGTAATCTTGTGTGTTGCTTAAATTGACGTTAACGCTGATTGCAACTAGGGTTGCGAAGGGGTTAAAAATTTCCAATACATTTCCAGTAAATTACCATGGGAACTTTAGCTCTGAAACTTTGGAAATATTCCAAAATGCAAACTTTCCATTAAAACTTTGGGAACTTTGGGAATTTATGGGAATTTATTGAAATCAATAGAAAATATTGTATAATTTAAATGAACTGTATCAAACACTATCATTAATGCACCGTGTTTTTATCAACAGCAAACATATTACTTTGTAATTACAATATTACATTGACAACAATACAGCAGGCATAACAATACAAATTATAACCATGACACAGTTAGTTGCAAGCAGAACTTTAGAAATGCTTAGTTCTTTCATTGAACAATCAAAAGTTGAATAAAAAATACTTAAAAGAACGCAACTCCTCATTTGGTCCTAATGTGTGCTTTCAGTAGTGGTTACTGTCAGGTTTCTAGAAATACACTAGATATATGCTGTACATGTGATTGAGGATTGAACAGTGGCACTGGTACAGTGCACTGGGTCTGTGTGGTCTCAATAGCCATTCAATGTGTAATGTGCCAAAGTGCCTGAGGAGCAGCTTTGCTATTTAACTGTTTTGGTATCATATCTAATTATTTTAGCCAAGACTATGCTTTAGTATATTATTACCAACTACATGTAAGTTTCTCACTTTTAGCTTTGAATATTCCCATTTAATTCCCATTAATTCCCGATAATTCCCATGGTAAATTTCCCAACTTTGAACCCTAATAGCAACGTTAAATAAACAAACATACCAGCAACTGTTGACGTCACGTATTTGAAATCACATCATCATTTAGAGTGAAAAAATTCTTATTAAAAAATTCTTAATATCTCACTCTAATTTATTATTATCGCAAAACTTTTATGAAATGTGTTCATACCTGAATTGCAAAAATTATTTTTTATTAACAAAAAAAATTACATTGAGCAGAGAAAACACGAAATATGTCAGATTCATCCTGTTTGCAGTGAAATTTTTTAAGGAATACTGACTTTTTTAAAAATTATTATTTTTTTCACTCCCATCCCACCTTTTTCAGATTTGGTGTTGTACTTAATTGTTGTATACATTTTTTGTTGATTATCCATCTGAGTTTACATTTTTGCATGGAGCAATCTAAAACTTTGATCGATTCGACTCCATTACATAAATTAGCTGTAGTGATGGTTTTGAATGTGACTTTGTATATCTGTATGAATTTTAGTTCTATAAAATGAGCACAGCTTTAGCCTGGATATGAGGTGTAGCTGTGTCAAACTTGCTCTGAATTCCCAAATGGGACATACGCACTGCAGTAGATTTTCTATTGTAATTCATGATGAACACTCAAGATTGCAGGACTGACTGTCATTGTATAGCAGATACCCCATAATATATTTTACATGTAAGGTAAGACCTACCTTCTCAGGATTCATTCTAATTGCTTCATTCATCGACTCATTCATTATAGACTTAAAGTAATGTTTTATTGGATTTTGCAGAAAGTTCATGTGTAAAATTTGCTTAATCTTAATGTGAGCATTGCTATACCAGCTCTTCTGTACATGAAACGGGCTCTAGACAACAAATATGCTAAGTGCTAAGTGCTTCAGTTCCTTCTTACTAATTGTCACAGTAAACATGATGTGAACGTATGAGTTAGTAAGATATAGGTAGTAACATCCAGTTATGGGCAGCCAGAATAAATATGTTTATGATAAAATAATCAGTGAAATGGTAACCAAATAGCTAGCTAATCACGCTGCCATTGTCAACAGATATTTTATTATAAAAAGCCAGAACCGTCCAATTAAACAGTTAAGTGTTAGATGCTTTGTTTGGAGGAAATTCTTTGAGGTAATCTTAAGCACTTTTATCTTTAGCAGTTCTGGCAGTGCATTTTGTGTACCGCACTATTACTATTGTGACACCATTTAGGCGTAATTCCAGGTACAAATGAATTACATTTTTGAACACTTGTTGGAAAATTTAAGTTGGAGTTAACCATGAAGACACTAGTCAGTGTTTTGTTGAGCGCATGATGTGAGCAAAAAGTGTGACCATGATATTTGACATAAAATGTGTCTTGTAATTATGTATGCAGGAAAATCCTTGTTTAAATCATTCCAGGGCATGCTGAGTAAATGAGAAAATAATCTGGTTCTGAGTGGTTAACTGCTGCTTTGCAACAGGGCACTCAAGATTATTTTGCTAGTTGATTACTTTACTATAGCTGCACGTTTTATTCCTAATGTAGGAAATTTGTAGTGAAATCATTTTTAAGTGGAATATATTTCCTTTAAAAATTATATTCAACACAATATGTTCTATATAATACACTACTCACAGAAATTATGGGATATGTCAAAATACATTTGTAGAGGATCCCACAAGAACTGCTGGACAATCTGATCCTGTCCATGCCCCATTACACCCTACCCAAGAGTCAATGTGTGGCACTCTCATCCAGTTTAACATGCTTCTGTTCAAAACCACGAATATGTCATAATTGAATTTGCATCTTATTTGGGTACTCGAACAACTTTCTTTGCTTTAATGAAATAAAATCAACTGCTTCTTTTTAATTGCTTTATATTCATTTTTAAATAGCCCATAATATTTGTGAGCAGTGTATTGTGATATTGTGCTCTATTAAATTAGGCTGGTTAAAAAAGCAGGGCACAGCTTGATTTGAGGGCTGTTTGTGATTACTTGACATTTAGTAAATCCCTATAGAGGGTCTTGTTTCACATACTGCTAACAAGTCATGACCTACTTCTGCTTCAGATGTCTTCACTATGTGCTCCAGTACTTCTGTTGGCAGATACGGTGTCCATTGTTTTCATACCGACGCATTAGGTTACACTGAAATCATTCCAGAATTTTCAATGAAATTATGATGTAATCTGATGATTGATTGCTTTTGCATTAATCCGGTTGGTACTATTGAAGTTATATTAAATATCGTTTTGAATTTAAGACACATTTCTTTATCGTTGTTATTGTTTTCATGATATTAAGAACTTCCTGCAGTTTACATTGTATGATTTTAACTGCATACAATACATTTATACATAAACATAAATAGCTTAATTTTGTATTGTTTCGATTTTTTGCCATTTAGTGCTAATGTTTTAGCCCTCGTACATTTAAAAATGCCAACATGTAAAAATGAAAAATAACAGCTGACAGGTTGGTAGATTAAATTGCATATTGCTTGTAAGCATTTTGTCTTTAAAATTAATATAGCAGTTCAACCATGCATCCATGCCACGTAGGGTATGCCACATATTTGTTTGTTAAGTAAGTATATAGTTTTTAATTTTTATATTATTTTTTTTAAATCTTCACCTCCATGATGAGGTTTTTAATTAGCTGCTGTATTACCGCTTTGTGCCTAGAGATATTACATTGACTAATTAATCATTGACTAAGTTAAACGGTAGAAGAAGAGTTATAGGGTTCTGTGTATTGGTATTGTGGAGCACATTGTGATTTTCTGTTATAATAACTTGACCTAACGTCTGTTTTTGCATGGTGGACTAAACAGCACACATTATTTGTACATGCTTGTAAGGGATAAAAAATAATTCAAACTTTGAATAACTTTGAATAAGGAAAACACAAATAAAAAATGCTTTACAGGGGGTTTGAACCAGCCATCTCTTGGGAGTGAACGCATATAAGAATATCAACATTTTTGCAAACAGGTACACTTTATACACTGCTCACAAATGTCCCCTAATTTTTGTGAGCTGTATATTATATATAAATATAATAAAAACATTATCACGGCTAGATTCGCTATCGGAGAGAACAGGTAAGTAATAAAGACATAATACACTTGGTTCCTGGGCTGGTTACCAGGGTAACAAGCTCTTGGGTCACTAGCAAGACGGTAATCGGCAGGGCAGTGGGCTACTGCGTGGCTAAATTACCTTAGGAAATTTTTTTGGAGCTTTGATTTTAAACAACAATTTGTTTTTAAATGAGGCTTTGAATATTCGCTACCAATCAGCGATACATATCCAGAGCTCGAAAAATGGCATTTGCTTCAGCCCTAATTTCAGAGCAATTAAAGTAAGCCTGCTTTATTGTATGTATAATCATACCTTTTTTATATTACATTATTATTGTCATTAAAATGATTAATTATTTAATAATTGAATGCCATTTCCTGGTGTGCATTTAGGGAACTTTGTAGTGTCCAGGCTACTAAGGAAGTTTATAATAATAAATTGAAGGATGTGAACACAAGCTAAATAAATACAATATAATATGTTTAAATTTTTGGAAATTATTGTATTCAATATAATATAATTTAAAAATCTGTCAGCTTTTGATATTTGTCAGTTAATATTTCCCAAAAGAGGGCAGAATGCCAATTTTTTTCAATGTTTTCCTACAAAATGTATATTTTCAGTCAGAAGTGCTAGTGCTCTTTAGCTGAAAGCTCATGTAGGACCCCTGCTGGTGGTTGCTGGTTTAGGACCTATGTGTTACCTAGAGATGCACAGATCAACTGACTGGTGTCAGCAACTGCCCAGTTTTTGCCCATTTGCCTTATTTTCTATAACTGATTCTGTGCTGGTCAAATTCAGCTACACTTGCACACTGCACTGCAGTAACAGCAGCACAAACACGGCAACACACCCAGTATGATGCTTTCAAAAACAATAATTCACAATTCAATTCTGCTTTAAACACAGTTTGAGACAGGCTAGTGTTGGCACATGCTTATGAAGAGATTCATAGTGTTACTGTTAATTTGTGCATCAATGCTATTAGTTTACTACGTAGAACACTAAAGAGTCTCTTCCTGTATAGTACTAGTGAAGGAGCAGTGATATGGTATTATTTGAAAATGAACTATCCCATACTGAAATTTCCCCTAATTTTTATGAGTGGTGTATAATCGAATACTGCAAACATCATGATGTTGTTGTAACACTTCCTCATCTTTACCCATGACAACTGTAAGTTTCCTTGTTAACATTTAGCTGGCTAGCCTATTTTTAATATTATCAACTGCCAGTTGAAGCACCGTGCAATATTTTCAAATTTGTTATTAGGGATGACTAAACTGTTTTGTGTGTGTGTGTGTGTGTGTGTGTGTGTGTACTTAAAAAAAATAAATAAAAAAAAATAAAATATATATATAGTCCTTTTCAAAAGTATTGATACCTGTGGTTCAATTAAATAAATAATGTTGTCTGCTGAAAAAAGCTTTCGTCAATTATGCCTTTAGTTCATTTTACCAAAACCACGTGTCACAATTACCGCCCCCATGTCCCCTGTAGTTAAGATTTTGTTTTTTTTTAACCCATGTTTACCAGGAGAGGAAATGATGATGGACTAACTAGCTTAAATATTGCTATTCTACTTAAGAAGTAGCTGCCACTTTCAACATAACTTAATGTAGCTGATTGTACTGTCAGTTTTGTGTGTTTTTGATGATATTCAATAAATTATATGCAGACAAGTAATGGACATTGTAAAACTAATATTATTTAATGCAGAAATTAATGAAAAAAGTATATAAAATAAATGAAAGAAATGAGAGGTAAGTTTTTGAGAGGTCATTTGATCAGTTTTAATGGTGGAAGAAACCCCATATTAGATTTGGCTGCCTGTGCAGAAAGTTTGTTATAGACGATGATAAACCATGGATAATGACCATGGCTTCATCTAAAATGAGTTTTTAGCTTTTAGATTATCCAGCTTATCGATTATGGTTCTTATTGAACTCAAAATATTTATTTTCTTATTATTTTAACAGTGTTATTTATGAATTGTAGCCTTATTCATGTGACATGTATAGTTGCAGTATTATCAAAGGGGGGCAATTGCATTGAACTAGCCTTTGGGGGGAGCAGCTTGCAAAAAAAAAATTGAGAACCTCAGCTAAAGTTGTAGACCTATCAAAATGCATCTATAAAATGATACATGCACAATACACTTTTTAAACTTATTTTTTAACTTTGTTATTGAACCAGTTCAGTTCAGAACAGGGTTTCAGTATCCAGATCAAAAGGGGTGGATTAATTAGTTTACATTGGGGATTTTTATTCCTTTTTATTCATATTGATTTGACAAGTGTTGCTGATGACTGAGGAATTTTTAGTTAAGATGAACTAGAACTCTGAGAAGAAAACCGAAAAAAAAGGTTGAAATACCAAAAACATTCATTCTCTGTCGTGTGGTGATGTTTTGAATTAAAAAGGATTATACTAAACAATTGACAGTAATTTGTTGGCATCACTTACCGCATCTGTTACCACAAATCTAGGCAATTCCACAAGCTATTTAGAAAATTTGCTTCAGCACCATCAAACCTTATATTAAGCTTTCATTGAAAATATTTGCATTATTTTAGGTTAAATTAAATGTATGCACTATTAGTCCTAATCTACAAGTGTTTTCTTTAAAATTGTTCACCCTGTGAACGGACTGTCATATGACTATTTCATATTAAAATTGCCAGGCTCTTATTAAACTAAATGCATATAGAAAGTTAATAATGGCAATAGTAGCGTGACAATGAGAATATATATTAAAATTGGTCCTGGCAAACTAAACATGTTTCAATCAAATTGTAAGGCACAAATAACTGAAAGAATTGCCCTGCTAAACATCCTGGAAATCACTGTCAATAAAGCATAGTAGAGGGTGTGTGGACATGCATGTCAACTTCAGGGTTCTGGTTCTTAGTAGTCACAGAGCAGTTTAATTTTAACATCACATTGTCTGGTGTGAATTATACTGTAAGTGAGTCAACATACAATTAACTCTTTCTAGGCAAGACTTTTTAGCAACAGCTAAATTATTTTATTGGTCCAATCCTTGCAAAAAATTCTGTTGTTCTTGCAATAAAGGCTTCTGATTAAGAGCAGGCACTAGTGGTATAGCTAAGGTACTGGATTATGAACCAGAAGGTCCAAGGTACAAATCCCACCTGTGCCAAGCTGCCATGGTTATGTTTTTGAGAAAGTCCCACAACTGCTTGGATTGTAACACGGCCAGCTAGAAGTCGCTCTAGGTAAGGGCATCTGTAACTAAATGTAACTGGCTCTGATGCCAGTATGAGTAGCAAATCAAGAGTATGACATTGTTCAGTCAGCCTGTTCCTCTTAGAATACAACTAAGTCCATGTCTAAGACCAGAAGGGATTAAGCTCAGCTCATGCTGGGGTTACAGCTTTGAGATATCTTCAGTTGTTTAATTGATTTTTCATTCCTGAGGTTTAAAAACCAAGTGTTTTATGCTGGGACTTTCCTGAGCTGCAGATTGAAGAGAATTTTGTTACTGCCGTTGGCTTGAGTAGGCATAAACATGTTTTGGCAAAGATGGCTTGTAGGATTTTCCGTAGGCTGCCGACAGAACACTTTGTAGGGTGTCACTCAGCACTTATTATACCAATGCCATTTCACAGTAAAATGTACATATGGCTCCTGTATCTTCAGTAGTATGTGCAATGCTGTTTGTTTTTTTTTAAACATAGTTTAATCCTTCTTTTATAGACCATGCAAGATGTGTAAATTAGGAGTTTTATTTGGATTTAGTATTATAAATCAGTGAAGTCAAGTGAGTCATGTGTTACATAACAAGGCCAGTGTCTTATATACTGTATGTTTGCTTGTGAGAATTATTGCAGGGCTTTATGTATGTATCTGCAGTGTGAGTAGACTGACTATCCATTTTTTACCTCAACGGCTTTGCTCTATAATTGAAGAATTAAAGCCATGAAGCCATTGAATTGAAGCCATGGTTCCCTAACGCTGGAGCAGGCCAGCTACCTGCTCACGTTTCGACCATAGACTGTTCTAACTCATTTATTAAGCTTAGAGACTTTGTGTGTCTTTTTGTTTGTGCACATGACTATTGACAAGCTCAACAAATGGCGTCCCTAAGTGTGTATGCCTGTCTTAATGTACATGGAATGGAATTAACCGTACAGTCGCAACCGACCCTCGGTCACTTGATGGATCATCGATCTCGACACATTTCTGTCCTTCATCGATGTGATCCATAAAGTATTTCGGCAGGATAGTGGAGTAGTTTGCCATTGCTTTCTCCACCCCTCCCCATTTATCCGGGCTTGGGACCGG
>JAVSBV010165921.1:0-14184 GCA_033117975.1 Parotocinclus spilosoma | reverse complement strand
GGTATTGCATGATCAGTCCGCTGGAGGGGGGGCTAGAGTTCTCATGGTCTGAGAACAGTATGAGGATTGAAACTGATGATGGAAGCTTGAGTGGAGCCAAAACTGGTTCTAGAAGAACATCCTAATGTGTGAAGAGATGGGAGAGAAAACAGAATATGTAGTTAGTTATTAAGAAAGCAGAGTCTATTATCAGAACACATTCGGAACTCCAGCAGCACTAACTATAACTGATCCTGAAGTTAGCACAGCCAAGAGAGATCACATGAGACATGAGCAGCCAACAAAACTGAATTTGAGAAGCAAGATTACAGCAGTCTAATGTCCCAGATCACCAGCAAACCACTTTGCTTACTTTAAAAATGCCTGTATGTTTTAAAAACCGCAGGAAAAGTCTGAATTGTGTATGTCAAATTGAATCGCCAGATTTGCTTTCTTTTTAGAATTACGGTGTTTTGACACTAAATATACTACAGGCCCAATTGAATAAGTGTGTGTATATATATATATATATTTAGATTCTTACATATTGCTTTACTCCTGATTAATACCTGATTCATAACTGTTTCACCTTGTGCCTTACAGAGTCCCGCCCAATAGCAGTACCGAAAAGTCCAGAAAAACAGCGTTACATGCAGGTGGAGTTCATGTCAAACGTCCTGGTGCCTGTTTCTTCCTCTTCGTTTTCAGATTGGCCTTCTGTGATCACTGTTCAAGACTGAATGTGTATGTTAATAAACATATTTTATAATGGTGGTGTTAGGGTTTGTAGTTTGTAATGTACATTCATTCATTCATTCATTTTCTAAGGAGCAATTCTAGACAGGGCACCAAACCACTGTAGGGCACATACATCTGTGTAAGGCAGCTGCAGTACCCGAAGAAAACCCACGCAGACAAAGGGAGGACATGCAGACACTCAAAGTTCATAGTCCAGTGCAGACGTCCTTATCCAGAGCGACTTACTACTCATACAGTCTTACAATCCAAGCAATTGTGGGTTAAGGGCCTTGCTCAATGGCCCAACTGTTGGAGCTTGGCAGAGATGGGATTTGAATCCTGGACCTTCTGGTCCAGAGTCCAGTACCTTAACCACTAGGCTAGAACAGTCCCACTATAATTACAATGTTAGTTTAATGACAAAGTTAATTACAGTGAAGTATAACAGAAGTATTGCAGTAAGAACATGGATATACTTGGTAAGGCGAATCAAAAATGAAGCAGTAAAACAATTAGAACACACAAATAAACAGATCTGAAACGGGCTAGTGAACTGACTGCACTGCTATTTAAAGCCAAGTTTATTTCTATACCATTTTTTACAACAGAGCATTGTCTCAAACAGCTCAGTAACTATGTTGGCCCACAGCCCCAACTGAGCAAGCCTAGAGCAACAGTGGCAAGAAAAAGATTCCTAATCAAGGCCATGAAGAAACCTTTTTCCGTAATTTTTTTTATTATTTTTAATTTAGCATAGCCTAAATAACAGAAAATGTCTATTATGACATTTTATTTAAATGTTCTTTTATCAAATTTTGTTTAGCTTCTGTTTATTTGCACGTCGGCTCTTTGGGCAGCATTGCCACCTAGCATCAAGACGGTCCTGGGTGAGGCGGCCTGGGTCCTTTCTGTGTGGAGTCTGCATGTCCTCCTTGTCTCTGAATGGGTTTACTCTGGGTACTCCAGTTTCCTTCCATGTATGTTGTTTTGTCTGCTAGGTTGATTGATTGATTACTCTAAATTGACATTGATTAGCTCTCCAACCACAGGTGGAGCGACGCATCGGTTGGAGTATATCTCTGTCGCGCCAATGCATCTAATGACCCAGGTGGAGACAGATGTGCCGGCAAGCGGACTCTGCCGTAGCAGGAAAAACACGTGATTAAGTTAAAAAAATATTCAGTAAAATAAAAATAATATAAGTAAATAGTCATTAAGATTAATTTGTAGCTTACTTTAAAATAACATGGGTCTCCCATAGATGTTGGGTCCCTTCTTGGGTCTTGATGCTCCCAAAGTCTCTTCCTTATGTTGTTTAGGGAGGTTTTTTTTAGCCTTTATTAATTAAGGTCAATTCATTTTAACTCAACTTGAACCCTAGGCCTTCTCAGGGCTTTGGGCATAGAAAATTGTAAAGCTGTTTTGAGACAGTGCTTCACTGTAAAAAACACTAAAGAAAAATATGACTAAGACCTAAATGTGCAGAGGGCTTTGGATAGGCCCTGTACACTGCTCACAAAAAGGAGGAGATATTTTATCATAGGAGATTTTATTTTTTAGTACAGTGTTTCCTCTATTATCGTGGGGGTTACGTTCCAGGACCACTCGTGCTAAACGAAAATCCGCAAAAAACGAAAATCCGCTATATTTATTTAAGTATTTATATACTATTTTAGCCGTAGAACTTGTAGAACGTTTGGGTGGCATCGTAGGGCTTGAATGAATTCAGTCTATAATGAAAGTTTCACAAACAGAGAACACAACACGGCAGATAAAAACTTGTCATGTCAAGTAGCGACTTAGGAGGCGATGCTCTTATCTTACTTCTCGTTTTTGGTGAGTATTCTTCCTCTGAGTAAATACGCTATTTACTTTAAATCGTAATATTTTATGATTTATAACATTCCTTAATTGTTAGAATTAATATTTGTAATATATTTTTTTATAGATGTTGTGATTTTTTTATGTAAAAGTTCCGCAAAAACCTGCGAAACAGCGAAAATCCGCGTTCGATTTTTCTCCATTAATATTTTTTGAAAACACGCGATGCAACGAGTCCGCGAAAGGTGAACCGCGAAGTGGCGAGGGATCACTGTATCTCCTAATTTTTATGAGCACTATATTAAACTCAATTCACGTTTACCAGTATTTTAGAGCTAAGCAGTATTGATTGACGGGATGCGAAAATTGTTGCTCATGCCATTTTCCCATGGTATCCAATTCAGATAATACAATGTGCAGAAACTGTTTGTTACAGGTTGTGTATAGAAAGTCACATTAAATGTTTTTTTTTTGGCAAAAGCAGGATCTGAACATAGGTTAGTACTTTAACTGCTAGACTACCACAGTCCCACATGCCCACAGTATTACAACAGCATAGTTCTATAGCTCTTTAGACGTCACCCACATGGTCTGGTAATTGTGTTAGAAGTGAATACGAGTGTACAGGGAGCGGCTGGATTACGTCTCACTCGAACACCTTCTACCAGTTAGCAACCTGGTTCAAATCTCTACCGATGTAACGCCACTGATACTCAATCCGGCTTATTGTACCCCAGGGAAAGAGCTAACATTGAACACAAGAGGAAGACGAAGAGTTTTTGTGGACACGTACTCCACCTGTTTAGCCCAGGAGGCCTTTCAGGAGCTGGGAGACATGTCTCATTCTCTCACTCATGCTGAATTTAAGCTCATGGAAGAACCCGCATTGTCTCACACCATGTAACACAGCCTGCAGAGGAAACAAAGGGCTTATTGTTGAGTGTGGAGAGGGAGACAGATCAGCATGATGTGCTCCATGATCACATGACTGTCCCGATTTTAGCCTCAGTCTTGGATTCAGTTTTGGCCAGGCTCTGTCTTTAGCTTCCCTCTAGCAAGTAATCTCACAATGCTGTACATCACACTGCACTATTCCATGGCTTTGGCTGATTGTATTACCTTGGCTTTGGTCTGTTCAGCCATGTGTTCCAAACTTATTGAATTCTTCATTTTATTCGCTTAAGTGTTCTGACCTTGTCCTGTCAGTGAATGCAATTCAATTTGCCTCTCTTTTACCAAAGTCTTTAATGGCACTTTCTCTCCATAGTAAAACTACACTGTAAATTGGAAGCCACTGGGTTGAACATAAAAAGGGCTGCATTTTACATTACTGCTTTTTAGACTGTATTTCAGGACCATCCAGATGAAACACAGACTCAGTGGGTGAATGTGAACCAGTTTAAATCGGTATAGGCTCGAGAGATTATACAGGTAGTACATGTATGTTTTATTTTACCAAGATAACTTGCCACTGGTACTTTGCTAGTGTGTAATAGAAACACTGAGCAAACATGAAATGGAGAAATTTTATTACAGAATGAAAATCACTGTGCAACCATAGTACCACAGCACTCTGAGCTACTGCATTGGACAGTGGAAAACAGTAAGGCATGACTAAGGATCAAAATGCAGTGTTACCCATGAATATGTTGACCTTCTTTGTACTAAAGCTCTCTGCCTGATGTATTTTATATGTTCTGCCTAATAAAAAAAAGGAAAAAATGAATTGTCTATTGCTGGAGGAAAAGCAAAGTAAATGAATCTCATTTACCAATTATCACCAACTGGACTTGAATGAAATTTGCCTGGAACCTGATAGCTTGGTCAGATTATTAAAAAATGAGATTTTTGCCTAAAAACACTCATGGTGGGTTTGGAGTAAAAGTCCCCACCGTTAAGTATGGTGCGGGATCTGTAGTGCTGTGGTTTTAATTTTCCTCAAACAGCCTAGGGAATCTTGGTTGGATACATAACATCATAATTGCTACATTACAGATATTTGTAGGTTGTTTTCATTTCATGTCTCGCTTTGTGTCCAGGTGCAACACAGACCATAATGTAGTTCCTACTAATGCATGTAGTTAATGCAAAGTAAATCAATATTCATAGCAGTTAATTACAATAAAACGTAACCAATCAAAAGTGTGATATAATTAAGCTTCATCACAGTTAAAATGCTAAGCCGTTTCAAAATGTGACCAGCCCTATTGTCAGTTTGTGGTTTGGTGGTTTCTCACTGTGAGAAGGTGGAGCTGTCCAGTTCCTTTCTGTGTGGAATTCACATGTCCTTCCCATGTCTGTGTGGGTTTACTCCTAATACTATAGTATTCTCCCACAGTCCAAAAACATGCTTCAGATAAGTGATTACGCTAAAGTGCTCGTAGTATGTGAGTGTATGTACCCATTGATAGATTGGTGCTTTGCCTTGCTCCCTATACTGCCGGCTAGGTCTCTCGTGAATCTGTAAACTATTAAGTGAAAGAATGATCAAATCAATTAATTTGTTCTAATTGTTAAGAGCTTGGTCAGGAAAGTGAACAGACGGTTGTTGATCTGATGGTTGTTGGATAGTCGCCACATTGCTCAAGACATCATCTGACACTGGTTATGTTTCTACAGATCGGCGATGAGTCCATGTTCCATCTGAGATCCCACCATAACCATCAACTAAATCCCAGACTCATCATGTTTCCACGAAGACACCAGCGAGCCTCCTCCACCAGTGGTCTGCGCCGACAGAAGAGAGACTGGGTAATTCCTCCAATCAACGTCCCAGAAAATTCCAGAGGGCCCTTCCCACAAATGCTTGTCAGGGTAAGTGAATGGAGCAGCTTAAAACTTTGATAAATAGTGGAACTTCCAGCACCAGTATGCATACTTATTATGCTACCATGCAATGCCTTTTTATTGGTTCAGCAGTTAATTATTTGCTCAACAGTGAAAAAATGCAAACTACGAGCTGGAAGGATATCTTTATAAAAACACCCTATGCTGCTCAGTCTGCTTCTGACTGATAAGTGGTATACCCTGCCTGTCAAGCTTCCTTCCCAGAGATCCATACACCTGAGCTATTGGTCCTCTGATACCTCATTCTTGTGTAGCACAACGAGACCTGAAAGGAAAGCTTGACATAACAGCAAAACATTCTTGTCAGCGTCACACTTATATCCACAGGTAGCTCTCTGTGGCAGATATAAATTCAGTTCCAGAGTTCAGGACAATAAAGATTTGACAGAGATGGTTTGAGACAAGGCTCAGAGTCTCATCTGTCTATTGCAAGTTACTTGACTTGTGTTGGTTTTCTCTCAACTAAAAAAAGATGGATGGGAAAGGTTTGAAAGTTGTGATGCTCTGGGCTTGTAGTCGGAATATTGGCCGAATCTTAGGTACTGCCACCGCAACTTAATTTTAAGTCACTCTGTATATCTGTATAACAATGTCCTATTTATGATTATATTATGAGATTCAGGTTTGGATTGATGTAGATGCAAACATGATGTCCAGTGATCAGTTATAAGATTATAAGAGTGCAGTGAAGTGTGCAATAAAATGTCCAGATGAGATAAGATCGCAGTTGTGGATTGTACAATTAGGTACTAGGTACTACTAGGACAGGTACTCTGAAAAACATGCCTAGAAGATAGGTGTGGGAGTACTCTGGGTGCTCCCATTGACTTTCCTTGCACAGTCAAAAGAAATGCCTTAGGTTAACTGGTCACTTTAAGAGCAACATACAATTGATACAACTTAACAATCCAAGTAATTGCAGGTTAAGGACCTTGCTTAAGATTCCAACAGGAGCAGCCTGGCAGATGTGGGTTTCTCATTAAACCCCCAGGGGGCAATCTCAATAAGCTCCCAGAAAATCAAAATAAACCTTGTACTACTACATATGTATGAGTATCGGTAGTGTAGTGCACAACATAATGGACTTGCTGTGGAATTTAAGGCTCTGTTTGTCTCCTATTTTCTAGGTGTTGCTGGATCTCTCTTAATAGTCCATATATCACATCAGGACAGAAGCACACTTAAAAAAAACACACACATAGACTTTGCAGCTCAGCTTCACCTTATCTATCTTTCAACCTCTCCAGCCAGGCTGAGCCTTTAGCGGACAGTCCACATCCTTACCTAAACTTCCCAGATTACACTAGGGGATTACAGCAATCTTTTTCCACACACACAAACACCAACTCCAGAGAGGCCAGATTAACTGCTAATGCTCGAACCACCCACAATGATAAAGCTCGTGGGCATGAAAGGAGCTTGAAATCAGTTGGAGAAATGTTTCGATAACCTCATCCCCCATCTTTGCCATTTGAGATGTCAGGGATTAGCAGACCCCTCTCTGTGGGTGTTTATTGGTAATGGTGATCCTTGTTGCTCATTTCCCAGCAGAGATGGACTTTTATAACCTCAACCAAAACTGTGCTGTGACATGAAGCAGAACGCTTACAGATGCAAACATATTTGTTTAAGGATTTCCAAGGTTATTTGTTTTTTATTGAATTAACATCACATTAGTGTTATAGCCTATTCATAATAAGGGCAAGATTACGTACATAACATCAATCACACTCACAGGGTGAGTGGTAATTAACTAAACGCATGTCTTTGTATTGTGTGAGAAAAGCGTAGCACTTGGAGTAAGCCCATACAGAGACATGGTGGACTTGCAAAGTCCATACAAGCAGAGTCTGAGATCTCTGGAGCTTTGCGGCAGTCACATTAAGCGCTTGTGCCATGTCTCGAATTAATGTTTTTCACAATACTTCAGTTACTGATTCAGGTGGGATATATTCAATAGGCTGTTTCCACGTATTATTGAAAAATACCACATGGATACGAATTAATCTAAAAAAACGAATATGTTTATTTTTATTGTATGTAGAGGACATCAGGTTTCGTTTGCTGTGAAACAATAACAACTAAGCAGACAGTTTTACTGCTTCTGAATTCGTATCAACACTTTTTTTGTAAGATGAAAATAATAATAGCACATAATAACTTTACATCCTAGCATATTAACATAATCTAGATGGACAAAAGTCCACTATGACATCCCATTTTAAATCCATATTCCTCTGGCTATCACCTTCCACTCTTCAGGGAAGACTTTCAACTACATTTTGTTGTGTTTCTGTGGGAAATTTTGCCTTTTCATCCAGAAGAGCATTCACACTGATGTTGGATGAGAAGGTCTGGCATGAAATATCTAGTCTTGTTCATCCCAAAGGTGTTGGATGGGATTGAGAGGACGGATCTGTGCGAGCCTAACAAGTCATTTCACACCAAACTCACCCAGCCATGCCTTTATGGACTTTCCTTTGAGTCATGCTAGAACAGAAGCTGTTCCCACAACGTTGCAAGCATACACATCCCAAACAACCCTATGGCATTATTCCTACACTACCAAACTTCACAGTTGGCACAATGCAGTCGTTCAGGTAATGTTCTCCTGGCGTTCACCAAAACCAAACTCAAAAATCAGACGGCTTAATAGAGAAGCGTAATTTAACTCCACAGAACACTGTAACATTACGTGGTCTGCCACTTTCTGAATGCCACTTTCAGTTTTCAATAATACCACTGAATGATTAGTTGCAATCGGGGCATCCTATTTCAGAACCACACTCAAATTCAGTGAGCTCTTTAGAACAATTGGAAGGTAGACTCTATGGCTAGGTGTTAGATTGTATATAACTGTGGCAATGCAACTGAATGAAACACCTGAATTCAATGATTAAGGCAATGTTGAATTCAATCGTTGTGCCCCAATTATTATTTTCATAAAGTGTACATATAAATATAATTAATTTAATGCTAGGGTTTTTTTTCAATACAAGTCATAAGCATAACAATTTGTTCGAAAGGTTGAATCTTTGAAAAAAATAATAATTAAATCATCATCATAATAATAATAATCAATAATTTCTGAATTGACACCACGAGTTCAAAATCTGATGTTACATTTTATCCTACCATAATGTTCACAATATTCCAAAGAGTGTTTTTCAAGTGCCCCCATACATGCCCAATGGGGTTTAAAACAGTCAGTACGTCGTTCACCTAATGGGTGTTTGTTTTAAGGAGTGTTTTGGACCATTATCCTGTATGTTCTCTACAAACTTTACCCCTCACCCTACACACAAAATGGCTGTAGCCAATTGTTGGGGTGTTGTGGGTCATAAATTGTAACACAGATGAAGAAAGTGTCAATAATAAATGGTTAGAAAAAAGCAGTCCTTCACGTTTGATAATTTGGTGAGCATTTGTTAAGCTATAAAACCTTTACCTTTAATTTTAATTTACTTTTAGAAGACAACGGTTGTAAAAATCAATTGAAAACCAGAGTATTTGGAAGTGTTGGATGTCAGAGAATTTGTATTTACTTTATAGAACAGAAAAAGCTGTGAAAGTGTAGCTAAATTTTATACTCATGCTTGTAATTGACAATTAGCTTAACAGCAGCAGAAGCCAAAAGAAAAGAGTCAATTTGGTCATGTTGTAAATACACTCCCAAAATTGACCTCATTACAAAAGCAAGGACATCATCTAAACATTAAAATAGGGACCGAAATAACATGTATGGCTTTAGAAATAACAAGTCCCTTAACCCACTATTGCTTGGATTGTAAGATTGTATCCACTGTAAGCTGCTCTGGAAAAAGGGCATCTGCTAACTGACTAAATGTAAATTTAATGCATGTCCCTCGCAGAGGACAAAAATGAAGTGCTGGTATTAGGATGATGGGTAGCAGCTTTCTATACAAGTAGCGGAGCCATCTTTCATGACACAACTCTTGATTATTTACTGTTACCCTTGGGATATTTTGTCCTTCAGTGCCTCACATTGTGCTCTTGTTGT
This sequence comes from Parotocinclus spilosoma, assembly GCA_033117975.1. Lineage (NCBI taxonomy): Eukaryota > Metazoa > Chordata > Actinopteri > Siluriformes > Loricariidae > Parotocinclus > Parotocinclus spilosoma. The sequence continues at coordinate 4,778 of JAVSBV010165921.1, read as the reverse complement.
GACCCTATCAAGATTTCCACTACCGAGGAGTGTATGTATAGTGCTGAGAGGGTTATATTTTGTAGAGTTTGTCATACTGTGGTATGAACACACAGGTATTTTATTTCTAGCCATCCATGTTGAATGATTAATCATACATTTTTCATCAACTGTTATCAGGAGAGAAAAAAAACAATTGCACAATGCCTTGTGAGGTGGATATATATTGCGCCCCACAGCTCTTCCTTTAGCAAGAACTTCATTTCAGAGTTCAGTCTTTGGGTCCAATTATGCAATTACCCTCTGGAGCATAATTACTTCATTTCATCAGCGCACCTTGCTCTCAGTATGCTGCCAGCTCATACTCTTCCCTTGCCCTAATCGGATATAGCATGGAGAGAAAATGCACGGTTCTTTCAGCTAATCTAATAAACACTGTGACGTGCATTTATCATTGTTTGCTCTTTGTTTATCTCCAATTACCTTCGGAAAAGGATTCGAATAAAAGCCCAAAAAAACCCTCCCATAACGAATACTGAATTAATAATTTACTGCCTGCTTTCAGTCAGTTTCCAAGCGTTCTCCCCCACATACCACCACCCCCCCCATCTACCCCACTCCATCAAACAGTACAGTCCATTAACTCAGAGATGAACCAGAGAGCACAGTGAGCCCAAATCAGCCAGCTTTTCAGTTTGCTGAATGCAATAGGTGCTTGTGGGTTGAATAGAAGGTGATGTTGGAGAGGAGGACTGAACTGAAATCATTGACACAGAGAAAAAGAAAGTGAGAGATCGAGAGCTAGAGACTTGACAAGTCTCAGGTCACAGCAGCCTTGAGGGGGGATATGAGGTTGTTAGTTGCAGGTCACTTGACACCCCTATTCTATTCCCTGCAAACCCCACCTTTTATTATCCATCTTCCAAGACTGGAATCAACTAAGAGCTTACAGGACGAGAATTTAAAAAGATGCATTTGCAAGAATGTCCTTGAGTGGGGGCTGGCAAAATTTCTTCAGGTTGGAGGGAGGAAAGCATGGACACGGAATCTTTTCCATTGGCATCGCAAATTTGGACAAATGAGGTGCAAGAGAAGATAGTAGGCAGACACCACGAGACAAGTCAGAATTCCACCATCTGCTGGTGAAATGAAGTAATTAGAGGGTAGTACAGTGTTTCCTCGAGACTTCCCGGTTCACCTTTCCCAGACTCGGTGCATCGCGGGTTTACAAAAAATATTAATGGAAAAAATATATCGGGGATTTCCGCTGTTTCGCAGGTTTTTGCCGAACTTTTACATTAAAAAATCACAATTTATAAAAAAAAATGTAAGTAAGACTAGAGCATCGGCCGCCTGAGTCGCTACTTGGCGACATGACAAATTTTTATCTGCGGTTTTGTGTTCGCTGTTTGTTAAAGTTTCATTATAGACTGAATTCATTCAAGCCCTACGATGTTACCCAAACGTTCTGTTAGTTCTACCGCTAAAATAGTGTAGAAATACTTTAATAAATATAGCGTCTCTACTTCAGGTGGGTGGTCCTGCCAAATTGAAGGGGCAAAGGAGAAAGGATAAATACATAAATAAAAGTAATAAATACATGCAAATGAAGCTTATGTTGTCTGCTTCATAAGGAAACCTCTATAGTGTATGTATCAGACAGGGGCAAGTAATTAATGCAATACTTTCTAACTAAATCATGACGTGATTAACATCAGTAATGTTTGAATTGCTTGATAGCACTACTCTGAACTCCTTGAACCTTAAGGAATGACCTGCATTTCTTTATTAAACACAGGCAGTGTTCTGAAATGCCGATGTAGTGCTTTTTATGGTCTTAATACTTAATGTAAATGAATACTTAATGTATTTAATAACTGGTAGAACACGCTTTAGTAAGAGTGATGAGGAGACATTTAGATCATTTACGATGACTTGGATACACTTCCCTCTTCCTGTCATGCCACGTCTCATAAGGGCAAATGCATGTCTACAATCTTAATATATTATAAAACATTCTGTTGATGTTCTTATGTGTTTGCATTGTTGGATCAGCCAATTCCTGTTATCTTTTAGGTGCATCAAATCATGATGACATTTGGGTAGTGGTATGAAGTGCATACAGTGCGTGCCCCTTCTGCCCCAAACTTACATGCATTTTGTTAATGCATAGTAACACCACCACATAAACTCAGGTTTAAATTACTTTATGGCTTTCAGAAACAGCACAATGTTTCCTATGTAACATACCCGAAAATGATCCACAAATATTACACCCGAAAAGTAGGATAATTTATTTTATATGAACGTTGGGTCTGTATAAAAGAAGCCAAGGCAGCCAAAACATTAGGTGACAACCAGACTCACCAGTCCTTTAGGAATATTAGAAGATGAAGTCCATCCTCTGCTTCTTTGCCATTAAATTATCTTTTTTTAGGTAACCTTGCTAAATTATTATAAGTTTCCTACCGAAGGGTAGCCTAGACTTTTTATTTAGGTGTGACACAATATCTGTCTCATTCGACGCTATCTAGCTAAATTAGCATACATACAGACAGTTACAGCATTTTCATCAATAATGAAAGCACAGCCCATTCTTAAGTATGCTGAGAAGGGGTTAGACAGCTATGAGCCAGCCCCTATGGTGAATTTTTAGAGTATACCTAGAGTTACCGAAGTTGAAAGAGAATATTAATAAGAGCATTTTCCGTATGTCTGTGCTGGCATTTCGTCTTCCTGCTGTATTTTAAACATAAAGCTCCTTCTCTCTCAAGCTATCTTTGGAGCCATGGCCACAGAAGAGGAACAGCATAAGCACATCACTTGTATAGGAGATAAAACAGAAAGCATTTTGCTGTTGCTTCTTATTACACCTTGAGCACTGTGTCCTTGGTGTGATCTTTCCAGAATACCCACTCCTACAACAGCACTGCACTTCCTCCAGTTTGTACACTCTTTGAGTCCAATAATAGCAGTCCTCTCTGGCGGCAGATCAAAATGATGTTAGATCATTAATCTTGGTGGAAAATAATTGCTGTTACTGTTTGGTTTTTTTTTTTTTCAGCATTGTACATTGCTCTGTACAAAATATATTTTTGCCCGTGCCCGTGGGTTTGGGTTAGGTTTTAGTTCACCCCTCCCAAAGGGGAAGTAAATGGTGATTCAAAGTGTATCAACAATTTCCGAATTACTTCTAATTTGTCAACTGTTTAATAAAGCACATGTATCTTAATATAAATTCCATACTCTCTGGCTAATGAGCTTTTGTTTAGGGTTGTTGGGCTTTGTTTCCTTCAGACTGCTGAAGATCCAGCACATCTTCTAACATTTAGGGCACGTAGGAACCCAGTTTACATCTGAAGTCTGGCAGATATTACATAAGAATTTCTGATTGAGTCTGAAACATGGTTACTACCCAGCCAGTACAAGCGTACCAATCCATGTCTGGGCAAGTTTCTGTGCAAGCCCAACCCCAAACCCCAAGCCCAACCCCAAACACACTCTTTCTTACATCTTACACCTTTCATTCCCTGAGACACATATCTCATCAGTACATGAGCTGTTGATGACCTTAACTTGAGCAAACAAGTCTGTTTGAAAGCGTCCCGTGTCAAGATAAGAAGTAGGCTGATCACTGATTATTTCTTTTTCCAATGTACCAACCAATGAAATGTATGTGGAACATGTGATTCTTAAGGGGGAGTAAAAATCTGCAACCACACACACACAGTACAGAAAATGTTGTTGAAAAGACTTTATGGTATTCCTAGAAGACAGACAACATAAACCTAAAAATATCTCAAACCTGAAAAAATCTGTGAACTAATTCCTCCCATCCATCAGAGGAGATGAGAATGGGTTAAAAATCGTCTAGGTTGCCAGATCACAGAAAAGAGTATTCATGATTAGTCTTATTAAACTTTTCTTGATGTGAGATTAGTGTTTAAATGATGTTGTACTTTGCTTTCTGTTACAAATGGGATCAGCTAAAGAACTGGCAAAATGTGAGGTAATAATGCGTTCTTGTTTTGCTATTAAAACATGAGTGAACATTAGGAAGAAAAATAAATTAAAATAAAAGGAGTCTTTTAAATGAAATAGTGAAACACACGTCTGGTTGTTGTCTCGCCACCTGATGTGTTCTACAGCTGTGACTGCACGCATAATTGGCTGCCTGCCTGACTGATTCAGACTACATAATGATACTTTTGATAAATTATCCAACAATATGTCCAGAAGAATTTTTGAGTCGTAGAGCAAGAATAGCGAAGCTAAATAAAGATCAGTAACGTGATGATTATCTACAGGTAAGTGCTGTTTAATGACCGTGATTAAAATCCATGCACTTTAGTGGCAGAGGTCTTAACAATTATAACAAATTATACTATAACATTGCAGCTGAAACAGCTGGTCAAATAAAACAAACATAAACGTGTATGTGCACTTGAGGAAATGATATGTAATACAGGTCAGAGTTCAGATGCTGTGTGGATGGTACTGCTGCATTCACGATTAAATACGGGAAATAGCCTTTATATTTACTTTATTTACCTTTACATTTATCAGTAGCATAAAAAGACTGTGGTTGGTCAAATATTTCAATCTATCTATCAGTATCACAGAACGTAATGCAGTTGTTAAATGGCACATATTTTACTTACAACATTATGGCCCTGTTTATCCTATTATCTCATTACAAGAGTTTAGATATTAGACGTGTCTTGTACAGTGAGTCCAAGAAGTATTTGATCCCTTGCTGATTTTCTTTGTTTGCCCACTAATAAAGACACTATCCTTCT
>JAVSBV010165911.1:0-14185 GCA_033117975.1 Parotocinclus spilosoma | reverse complement strand
TTCTTATTATACGTCGTGGGTTACACCTATCCCGCATACTTGGGTCCATAATTAAAACACCTACCAGTATCGTAACAGGGGTGTACTCACTTCTCAGTGATTGTCAGTGGTTCAGACATTAATGGCTGTATGTAAGTTATTCTGAGGGCACAGCAAATTTAAACTGGCATACAAGTTGTAGACTGACTGCTTTACATCATAGGTTTTATATCATGTTATTCATTAAAATATATAATACAAAATTACAAAAGTTACAAAATTTGTAAATTTGGAGCTTGTTTTATTAATACTTCCAAGAACCACTGTATGTTTCTCAAGCCAAAATATTAGTATATTAAACAAAAACTAGGAAAAAGGTTTATAAGTGATTTGCTGTTGATGCAAAGTTTACTCTTATAAGCTTGATCACTTATCCAAAGCAGATGTTTTGCTTTACTAAGTACATATTTATTAATTAGGATATTTATAAAATAGTTTGCATAGTTGTTATTTTAACTTTATTGTTGATGTATATAAATACAGCTGGAAAGCTGGATTTGTTGTATTAATATTTGAGGAAAGATAAGATTTTTACAGGGTATGATAATTTTTTATAGGCACTCTACTTTTAAGGCTTGAAGATTTTCTTTAACCAGGTTATAATAACAGCATATTTTACTATTGCAGAATAAAAAGGCATCTGTCTATCAAAATGTCATTAATCATGTCAGATCCATTATATTCAGTGAGCAATGAGTAAGACCACTTTGAAGTATTTTTACAAAATTCATTTGCAGAAACAATCTTCCAGACCACTGTGCATGTCATTAGTCTACTAAATTACAAATATCATTAACCAAATTGATTCTAGTTGACCTCCTGGGGACTGAGCCTGACTCTGGGAGACATCTGGTGTCCCCATCAGATGATTAAAAGATAAGGCAGATAAGATAAAGTAGTACACAATGTGTGTATGTTACATCATCCTGAAGACATAGAGAAAGAAAGAAAGATATGACACATCTTCACTGTGCCAGTATATCGGTCTTACTACAAGATTGCCACAGTGGACATTGTGAGAGGCATCTTATGTTACTAACAGAAGCAATTACATTTGGTGACAGACATTTTCGTTTTGAACTTTTTCCTGGATATACAAGACTAATGCAGGCAACAAGTACAGGTACAGGTAAGTACTAAATGTGCAAACTGCATGTCACCTGTAAATATACACTGATCTAAACAATCCCTAGTGAAATAACTGAATTAAAAAGCAGATTAAAGTTTTTCATGCATCCTCAACAAACTTGAGAGATAGGAGCCTATCCCAGATATAATGAACACACAAGATAGTCCATCACTGTCACTTCCGAGTTATATTTCCTATCATCCTTCACTCCTGTAACTCCCTTCATGGGTTCCTTGATGATACTCACATACATTTAAACAGCCTTTACCACAGGCTATATGGATAACCTTGGAAATACAGTCTATGATGGTTTGATCAACAGACATTCCCTTGGATTCCAGAAAATCAGTCAGAAGATCCAGGGCAATGTGAGACCAGGGGTGCCCTTTAACATGTAGGAGAAGAGCAGGAGAAAAGAAAAGCCAACTTAATCTGGGTACAGGATGGGCAGGAGGCCACCAACTCCCTCAAGTCCTATTCAACCGCAGGCCACCAGAAGTGCCTACTGAGTAGAGCCAGGGATCTTAGGTGGCAGAACAACGTAAAACAGTGTTAGAGGACATTGATGTCAAAATGGGCCTGCTATGGATCTCTTGATGGTCAGGTTTGGTGGGTGATGGTCTAGGAACCAGGAGAGAACAAGCCACCCTTTCCTGGTGGCTCTCACATTCATCTTAATTCATTTTTAGCTGCTCTTTCAGCCTCTTGTGAAAAGCCATGTTAATTCCAACCAGTGTCAGCTGAAAGCATCCAAAACTCCACAACATAGTAAGAAACTGGCTAAGAGCCCTGGCACAAGCCCAACTGGCAGCTGGAGGTGTTCCCAGCATGATCACAGTGGATGAACACAATTCTAAACTTGCAGAGAAAATCCAAATATACACTTTGACAAAAAATCTGCATCCAGATAGAAATTATTGCAAAACTCAGCATGCAGTTATGTCTAAGGCAGATATGTAAATGAGTACAGGTGTAATTAAACACTGGGTCTTACTACATGAGGGCATAAAAGTGCTTCCCCTTGCTTGCCCTATAAAAAAGCTATCATTTGCTGCTTTTTGGTGTGAGATCACTGATTGCTAGATATGCCTCAATGACACATTGTGCGAAGACATTGTGCAATTCTGTCCTAGCTGTTAGGATGTGTTAAGAACATTAGTTTCATAGGGGCATGCATACACTACATACACTTAGAACAGGCTTCAGATAGCCCAGACAATTGGAAACCTGGACTGAAATGGGCTACAAAATGTATTGTCAATTAATTCCTGTTTTGTATGGGACACAATGACAGTCAGATTTGAGTATGGAGTCTTTGTGGTGAGCGTTTTAATCTTCTCTTGCCTTTCTGTGGATCAATATTCTGCCCCAACTGCTGGTGTGATTATCTGGGCAGCCATCACAAACAAGTCGCCCATAATAGTGAAACAATTCAGCAATATTTGCAGAACATCCTGCAGCCATGTGTTGCTCTCATAGCAGGGTTTTAAACAGCAGGATATTACTTGCCTAAGCATAACAAGGGTTTCCCTTGATTGTCTCTGTCTGGCCACTATCCATCTTGATCACCAATTGAGCATTTATGGGACCAGCTTCAGCAACCTATGAGTGTGCAAGATCTATAGGCCCAACTACATCTGTGGGCAAACTGTTACATCTGGCTTGTAAATACACACATGGCAAGTATAGGAAGCAATTGAAGGTTTTTATTAAATCCAGATAAACAGAGCAAATGGCCATGCAATCTCTTAACAGAGAAACAGGCAGAGGGTTCAGGCGTAGCAGGTATTATTTAAATCTAGGTAAACAGAGCATAAACGACAGGAAATCTTGTAACAGAGAAACAAGCAGAGGGTTCAGGCGTAGCAGGTATTATTTAAATCCAGGTAAACAGAGCATAAAGGACAGGAAATCTTGTAACAGAGAAACAGGCAGAGGGTTCAGGCGTAGCAGGTATTTTTTCAATCCAGACAAACAGAGCAAAAACTGCAGGCAATGTACAATCCCTGGCAAAAATGATGGAGTCACTACTCTTGGAGGAAGATCTTTCAATTGTTTAATTTTGTAGAGAAATAGTAATAATAGAGGTATGCCACAAAACTTTTTTTTTTTTCAAAATTCCAACCATCTGGCATTACGAAAACAATAAAAAATAAATATAATTGCTGTTTTGTCAAATTCTGAGGAAAATATTATGGAATCATGAAAAAACACTGCACCATTAGTACTTTGTTGCACCACCTCTAGCTTTTATAACAGCTTGAATTCTCTAAGGCATGTACTTAACTAATGAGAAACAGTATTCTTCATCAATCCACCTCCAACTGTCTGTTATTGCAGATCAGCTTTGCAGGTTGAAGCTTTGTCATTGACAATTTTCTTCCATTTCCATCAGAGATTTTAAACTGAATTGAGATCTGGACTATTTGCAGGACTTGCCATTGACATTATACATATTACTTTCACGTCCTTTGCCCTATGGCAAGATGCATTATCATTGCATCATTACTTGAAAAATGAAGTCATAATCACCAAATTTCCATTCAGCTGATGGAATAAGAAAATAGTCAAAATTTTAAGGTAAACTTTGGTATTTATTGAAGATGTAATGACTGTTATCTCCCTCGTGCCTTTACCTGACATGCAGCCCCATACCATCAATGACTGTGAAAATTTGCATGTTTTCTTCAGGTAGTCATTTTTACACGTTTAATTGGGCCCGCACCAAACAACCGTTCCAGCATTATCATTTTGCCATATACAGATTCACGATTCATCACTGAAGATTACTTTCATCCAGTCATCCATAGTCCATGATTGCTTTACTTCATCCCACTGTAACCTTATTCAATTCTGTTTTTGTGTTAATGGTGGCTTTTCTCTAGAGCTTTTCTCTATGTAAATCCCATTTCTTTTAGACGATTACTTACTTAGACGATCATAAATATTGACTCTCGTTTCCTCCCTCTGTTTCTTATTTGTGTTGTTGTGCATTTTCTGTTTTCAACATATACTGCTTTAAGTTTTTTATCTTGATGCTCAACCACATCCCTTGTATCCATGCTCAAAAAACACACTTGGTACATTCCACAGGTCAACAGGTTTATTGGACACAGGTGAGTGGCATCATTCACAAGCAAAGATGAGCCAAGGTTCACCACTTTGTGAACAACTGCATGATCAATTAGGATCACTTTAAGGACAACATTTCACATCTCGCAATTGCAAGGAATTTAGGGATTTGATTATCTGCAGTCCATAATGTCATCAAAAGATTTACAGAATCAGGAGAAATCTCTGCAAGTAAGCGGAAAGTCCGAAAACCAACATGTAATACCTGTGACCTTCGATCCCTCAGGCGGCACTGCGATAAACACCAACATCATTCTGCAATAGATATTACCACGTTGGCTTAGGAACACTTCAGAAAACCATTTATAAACAACACCCAGAATCACTGCTGGCTTCTTTGGGCCTGAGCTCATCTGAGATGGACTGTGTCCATATTTAAAATTGTTTTTGGAAATCATGGATGTTGTGTCCTTTGGGCCGAAGAAGAAGAGGACTGTCCAGAATGTTATCAGCACAAAGTCAGCATCTCTGATGCTATGGTGGTATGTTAATGCACATGACATGGGTAACTAACACATCTGTGAAGGCACCATTAATGCTGAAAGGTTACATACAGGTTTTGGAGAAACATATGCTGCCATCCAAGCAACGTCTTTTTCAGGGACGTCCCTGTTTATTTCAGCAAGACAATGCCACATTCTGCATGTGTTACAACAACATGGCTTTGTGATCTACATGATCTACTTGATATAACAGTCCTGTTTTGTCATTTGTTCACTGGTTGCTAGTTAAATTCCACATTGATTACAAAATATTTATTGTAGCATATAAAGCTGCATTACTGAAATGCTTTACTTGCTGGATGCTCTAGTAAATCTCTAAATAAACTTATGGATCATATCAGTACTGTTCTGTCGTCTCTACACTGGTTACTAGCTGGGCAGGGCTCTGGTACTCCTGATCATAAATTGTGCATAGACTAAGGGCAGAGCTTAGGGTTCACTGTTAAAGAGCTTTAGGAAATTTGGGATTTTGGGTTGCTGTCTTCTTGCATCCTTAGTGTGATCCCTCAGGTTTGTTGATTGTTGGGTAGGTGGGTTGTTGATGTCTCACGTGATCCCTCTTGACTGTGTTACCTTCTGGTTCTCCTCTTTCTAGCTATGTTGTATAGTTAGTGCTGCCGGAGTTTCATGCTGCATCAGTGATTGTTAATTGCCTCTGTGATCATAATCAATAAGTAACTACATTTTCTCTTTTGTCTCCGAGCTGATGTTTCTGTACCTGTTCCAGCCCTTCAAGGACTTCCCGCTGAGGACTCAATATCATAAAGTGACTGTTTATCGAATGAAATATATGTTGATATGCACATCTTTTACATTACTTTATTTACCTGTTATTATTTACTTGATTCTACTATTCAAGGATTCAAGGAGGCTCTATTGCTCACACAGTCCCAGTTACACCCAATAAGAATAAATTCTTCGTATAAAATATAAAAATACATAAATAGTAAAATGAAAAAGTGAAAAGCAGCAGCAACATAAATCACATAGAGGACTGCAGTATATGATAAAGTGTCCAGGTGTAGATAAAGTGTCATAGTGTGGGTAAAGTGTCGTAATGTCTGTAAAAACGTCAGTGCAATGTGTTGTCTAAGCGGAGTTCAAGACTCTTACTACTTTAAGGATTAAACAGTTTTTTATCTCGTTGTTCTACACCTAATGCTCCTCGGCCTCTTGCCTGAGGGGAGCGGGTCAAAATGTGACTGTGCTGGGTGAGTGGGGTCCTTCAAATTACAGGTGGCCTTTTTTCTGTATCTGGAGGTGTAGATGTGCCGCCTTCACCACCCTCTGCAGAGCTTTCCTGTCTGCAGTAGAGCAGCTTCCGTGCCACACGTTGATGCTGGAGCACAGGACGCATTCCACCACACATCTGTAGAAGGAGGTGAGGACTAAACTCCTGAGTCCAGCCTCAGCCTCCTGTGGAAGCAGAGCCGCTGATGTGCCTTTCTGATCAGATTTAAAGTGTTGTTGCTCCAGGTAAGGTTGTTATTCAGGTGCACACCCTGAATACCTGTGTCAGGAGACCACTTCCACTGCAGATCCTCTGGTGTGCAGGGGAATATGAACATCTCTGCCCCTTCTGAAGTCCAGAATCATCTCTTTCGTCTTCTTCACATTGATGCAGAGGTTGTCATTTCAGCACCAGCCCTTCAGGTGATCCACCTCTTCTTGTAATCGGATTCATCGCTGTTTGTGATGCATCCAACCACTGCCATGGCGTCTGCAAACGTGAGCAGTCATATGTGAACAAGAGGGAGATCAACACACAGCCCTGAGGGGAACCAGTGGTGAGGGCAATGGTGGAGGAGGAGATATTGTGGATCCTTACAGACTGCGGCCTGTTGGCAGGGAAGAGCTCAGTCCAAGTGAGAAAAGTTTTTTGATCAGAGTTTGTGGGCTCATTGTATTCAAAGCAGATGTGAAGTCCACGAAGATTATACTGACATTGGATTTCTTCTGCTCCAGGTGGGTGAGGGCAGTGTGGACCATGGAGGAAATGGCATCTTCAGTGGATGGGTTCTTCCTGTAAGCATACTGGTTTGGATCCACAATGACATAGATCATGGTTTTAATGTGGGTCATAACCAATCTTTCTAAGCACTCTATGATAATCGGCGTGAGGGCTACTGGCCGGTAGTCATTCAAACCAGTCACTGCAGAACTCTTTGGAACGGGGATGATGGTGGCAGTCTTCAGGCATGTGGGGACAACTGTTTGGATGAGGTAAAAGTTGATAATGTCTGCCAGGACATTACACAAGCTGGTCGTTGCGATCCCTTGGCCCCTGTCTGTTAGCAGCTTTACAGGGGTTGATCCTTCTAAGCGTCCTCCTTACTTCTTCTGGTGTCACGCTCTTCTCCAGATGGAGGGGTGAGTCCGGGTGAAGAATTTGTTGAGAACCTCAGGCAAGGAGGGGTCTTTGGGGCACTGTACATATCTGGATTTGTAGTCAATGATGCACTTAATTCCCTTCCACATGCTCCGTGGATCCTGGAAGGAGAAGTGTCCCTGGATTTTCTTAGCTATCTTGTAGCCCTCCTGAGTTCGTGTGAGTCTCCGGACCTGAAGGCAGCATCCCTGGCTTGCAGTAGATAACACACCTCTGATTAACCCTTTAAGATAATATAATGTAAAATGTGCTATATTAATAAATCTGACTTGTCTTAAAAAGAATAAGCAATGTAAGCAGTGAGATGAGACAGAGGCCAAAACAAGTGAGCAATAATTTAATTTGTATGGATGATGTTGGGTCATTCATATTGGGTTTCATCTTAGATATATAATGGCTTAGTAAAAGCTAATTTAAAGGATTTACATATTCAGCCAATTTAATCTATTACTCATACAGTCGCTCAGTAGGTAGTCAGTAAGTAAGTAGAGCCAACTACTGGAAACTTTTCAATACTGGGTAGGTCTTCTGGTTTCAAGTGGTATCCTAATGGAAACTCTTCTTGTGCCTGTCCCAGTGGAGTCACCCCCTAAATGGGGTTCCATCAAGAAGGGCCTCTAAATGTTACCAATTATTTGAGGACAGGATAAGGAAAATATGATTTTTTAAAATTATTTTTATCTGCTTTCATACACTGAAAAAAGGAGACTAGCCATGTCATGGATGTATGTAAGTATTTTGAGTGTATTTAACACAACTACCTCATGTTTTAAACAGACATGTAATTTTATTGTGCTTTCATGGTATTGTTGATATTCTAAGCTTTTTGTAATAAATAATAAGGCAATACTCCTTCTACCAAGAAGACTACCAGTTTAATTTGAAGCCAGCTACATTCGTTATTCAGGTGCTCTGTTTTAAAGTATGAGTATGATCATTATCAGTATCAAGGGGTTAGCTTTTTCCCTAATTACTTTCTGGTTATGTAGGGCAAAAATGTAAAGTAGAGTGAAGAGCTGTTTCTAAGCATTTAACCACTTTATCGGGTGCAATAGAGATGGATAGCGAAACTTAAATGTCTTCAACAATTATTGCTTTTTCAGTTTAAACAGCTAAAACCAAGTCTACAAAAACAGGCGCAACCTTTGAATGCTTATTTGAGAAAATCAGTTGAAATCATTTTGTTTATTTCAGACTGCATAAGAAAAAAATGCTAACATGTAGTCTATATGACTGTGTATTCTTTGAGTGCATATACTCTAAGTGTATTCCACTACCTAAAAAGCTTAGATAATGGCTGTGTACATAACTGCATACAGGGGAGCAGCTTCATTTAAGAATAAATATTCATTAGGGATAATCCAAGTTTCTGATAGGCAAATAACATTTCATTCATGATCAGTAATTGGTTTCAGTAACAATAGCTGTTTAGTGTCATATCATAGGTTTCTCAGCTGAACCCAGTGCACCTTCCTTGGCTCCAGCTTTTGGTTCCTACCTGGAGCTTTTAAGACACTTGTTGGAGTGTTGACAGCTGCAGTAGACTAACACTTCATCATTGAACCCATCCTGTCTGATTTCTTAGTGGGGGGACGTCCGCTCTTGTTCTTGCATCATGTATAGCTGAACATTTTTTTCTTCTGGTGCTTTGAACATTGTGCTTTGAGCTCTGTTCTTGTGCTTTGTACTTTAACCATTATGTTCACGCTTCATGCTTTGTGCTTTGATCCTTGTGTTTGTGCTTAGATTCATATTGCAAAGATTTTACAAAGGACTACGAATTATTATTTTAAACTTTATATAACAATTTTGGAGTGCATTTTCATTCATACATGTAAAAATCATTGTTTAAATTTTCCTAAATCCTGCCAGGGTAGATCATATTGGCTATCTTTCTGTATAAAACGAAATGTGGAAATGTGAATACAAATTGCCATCTTGTTATATTTGCAGCCTTCGATGGGTTTTAAAATTTAAATTTAGGACACACACCATAAGTTGACTCAACACATTCTGTTGTAGACAGCACATTAACTACATTAAAGCTGTCAGTGATTAATGACTGGGCTTTCACAAAATTGTACAGATTTAATTGAAAAAGAGGCAACGGTTAAAAAAGAAGAAAAGGGAAGAAGAGACACTTTTGGATTTTCTTTTTGTTAGTGTCTTTGTGTTGGACGGCTGACACGTAGCTTGGGTAGCTTTGTACCCACTGTGTCTAGGGTACTTATTTAGTGTACTGTAATTTAATGCCATGTACAGTAATTAAATTACATGTAATTAAATGTAATTCAATTTCAGCTCAGTTAATTGGAAATGTAAGGAAAATTGTGAAAAAATCCCTATGTTGATAAAGTCTGATTTAAAAAGTCTAAAACAAAATATCCGAGGTGCCTGCAAAAAAGCAAATGACTAGTACAATAAATTATAATATTATTGTTCATTAAGTATAATACAATAATTTTGTATTATGAATATGAACTCAGGCAGATTTATAATTGACAGTCTGATCTCCTTTCAATCCTTTATCCTGAGACTGACATGTCATTCTCAATGGATTTTACAATACACACATGCTGTGAGAGGAAGCTCATCTGAGACACTCTGCATATGAATGTGAGAGTATAAACGTAAAGGTGAAAGGTCAGCATGAAGAGTGAGATGCAGTCCTGACCTTATTTCTAGCAATGTAATGAATACATATAGGTCTTAGTGAATTACATAACAACCTAGATATGTATGAAATGTGTGGTACAGCAGAGAGAGACAAAGTGGCATATAATGATAATGGCATGGTTAGCATCCCACAAACTGGTGTGTGTGTGTGTCTGTGTGTACATGCATGCATGTGCCCTGCAGTGCCCTATGCTACTGCTTAGTCCCCAGCTCCTACATGCCATTAAGGTACGTAAGGTACTATGACAAGATATCATCTAAAGAACTGCAGTCATTTTACTGAAATTACCAATAATAATAGTTTTTACAGTTTCATCATGTTGTCAGTTGAAAGACACTTATAGAAAACAACAATCACTTGTGCGAGACTCTACATTAGGAGAATTATTTCCAGTACTGACTGATTACACAATATCCTGTTTGTTACATGGCTGTTTAAACACATTAAAACATATTCAAATTTGACATTAAAGATTCATATAGTTAACTTCTCATATAGTTGATATCTTTTTCTACCACAGCTTTTTCATTCATTAAGGGCAGTTTTTGATTCTGTCAGTACTGTTTCTTCTCTTTCTTTCTTATCAGTGTTGCAGTGGGACCAGTACATGGCACAAGTCCATTGCAATGCAGCACACACTCACTCACCACCAAATTTTAGGCTAGCCAGTTCACTTATTGGACTGGTATCAGAAGGTGGAAGGATGCTGGGGTACCCAGAGGCAACCTATGCAAACATGGAGAAAAACATTCCACACCAGCAGAAACTGAAGGTGAGTACTGAAATGCTGGAGCTGTGCACCATCAGCACTATCTGCTACTAACCATGCCAAGCCATGCATGACCAACTACAGAATGGAAAAAAAATACACTTAACACACCTCATATCCTTAAACATCTTTTAAGTGTTGGCAACAAAAACTGGCAAGACATTACAAGATCATAAATGCTTTTTGCTTGGATTGCCTACAAAACTCACAGTGTCAAAGCTGTTGCTTTGTTATGCTATGTGCATCTGATAGAGACAGAGCATGTGGGTGGTTGGGAGGTTTATTTAAGAGTCCCTGAGGAATGTAAATATGGATTAATCTGATGTCTGTCTTCATTAAATTTTCAGAATGAGGGAAGAGTCTGGTGAATTATTAATTAAAGCTGTATATGAGATAACATCGGTCTAATGTCGAACATCTTTCTGCTCATTCTAAACTAATGTGTTACATGTTGTTAAAATGTCTCGTGTGCTACAGGCAAACCTTAGTGATAATGATCAAGCATGTGCCAGTATTCCATTTTCAAGTCATGATAACAAAAATATATTAGAATATAGCTTTGGTAGTCATCTGTTGCTACATTAGAAAACACAGTTGTTGTTTTTTATAGACTCCCCTTCAAGATTATTGGAACAGTCACGCCAACAACATTTGGGTTTGACATTAAAAGATGAACATAAGACAAAAGATTAACATTTCAGCTTTTATTTCCAGGTATTTACAGCTGAATCTGATACACAGTTCAGAAGGAAGCATCTTCTGTCTGAACCTACTCAATTTTCTTGTAAGCAAAAGTACTGAAACATGTGACTGTGAGGTGTGTTTTGTTGTCCAAGTACAGACACTTTACCAGAAGATGCAAACCACTTATTAGCTAGAAAAATATGAAGGCCAGTCTGGAATTTCCCAAAAAGTACAAAGACAAGAAGTTTAGAAAGACTAAAGTTTAGAGAAAGAAAGAACCTGTTCATGATCCTAAACATAAAACTCATCTGTAAAACACAATGGAGGTAATATCATGTTGTGGGCTTGCATGGCTTGTTCTGGGACCGGTGTATCAATCTTTATCGATGATGTCACGCATGATGGCAGCAGTATAGTGAACTCAGATGTCTAGCGAAACATTTTGTCTATCACATTAAAGACAGATCTAACAGCAAGATGCAGCAAAATAATGACTCTAAACACACTGCCAAAAGTACAAAGGATTATATCAGGGACAAGAGGTGGAAGGATTGGACTTTCTTAGTTCTTAGACTAATCTCCAGATTTAAAGCTTTTTACCTAAAGATGAGACTGAGGGGATTAAACCCCCAAAACAAACACCAACTAAAAGAGGTTGCATTAAAAACCTGGAAAAACATCACTAAAGAAGAATGCAAACGTTTAGTGATATCAGTGGGACACAGGCTTAATGCAGTTCTTACAAGCAAAGGATTTGCAACTAAATATTCTGTCTTTTTAAGTCTAATACAAATATTAATCTGTTTTAAGTGTAAATACCTGGAATAAAAGCTGAAATGTTTTTGTCTTAAATTCATCCTTTAATGCCAAACATAAATGTTTTCATTCTACAGCAAAAATAAAAGGAATGGCCTCACTGTTGCAATACTTTTGGAGGGGAATGTATCACTGTATACTTTGTGTTAATGTTGCCCTTCACTGCAACTGTCAGTTCCAGACCTAATCCTTAGGTCAAGCCTCAGATCATTAGTTATTCTACTTTATGCTTAATGGACAGCACTATTTATTTGGACAGGTAGCAATAATCTGACAAAACTGTATCAATCTGTCAGACTGTCAGATGATGCAGCATAAATCATAACTCCAGAGCTTTGTCTTTTCAGTTTGTGAGATTGTGTAGGTTTGGCAGCTAAGCAGACTGAAAATGTCAAAAACTGATTTGGACAGGTGGCGGTACTAGGGGGCAGTAGACTGCTGACAACAAACTTGCTACCGAGAGTTAATTCATTAATTCTCTTTTTGCCTGCAATACTTGTAATATTTATAAAAAATAGTTTGCATTTCTAAAATAGTCCCCCACAATCTCAGATGTTCAAATGTAGCATTTCTGAAATAGCACAACAATATTTTACTATTATTTATAGCCTAATTTTCTGTATTACTTAACCATGTGGCCCGAGGTGTATGATGTTCCCAATCAGAGTGCTACTACCATAGCCAAATAATACAAAAAATGTTCAGTCCGTTCGGAACTGTGGAGGAGCTGGGTTCAATTTCAATGCACATTTATGGTAGATGTGTGTGAGCTGCTCAGGACCTGAAATAGCCACCGGCGCACTGCTGCATTTGTGAAGTGATGGGATGTTGGAGAGGTTAAACATGCGAAACACAACTCTTTATAGTGACAAGCCAACATCTGCCAGACCTGGACTGGCACTTGCCTCTGGAGTTTTTGAGTCATCAATCGTCAGTGAAGGAATCAACAGTGCTCATGTCAGCTCAACAGATGTTCATGCACAAGTTTCACACTCCTGTGTATCTGGTGTTCATTACCCCAATATGAAGCTGGGATAAGCCTAGAAAAGGAAAATGCATGGAACATCAAATCCTTTTTGGCCAGGGAGCAGCAGCAGAAAACTAGTGAGCAACAGATGCACCCCATGAAATGTCCTGTAGGGAGGTGCTCAGAGTTGGGGCTACACTGTGATTCTTTGGCACACTGAGGCTGGTGCCCAACCAGAACGACTGGTAGGGTCAGTCAGTCAGTCATGTACCGGGACCCAACAAGACAGTAGACATGGGTCAACAAGACTATCACACCCCATACCATCGAGTTGTGCTTTAGAGGAAGCGACGGAGAACGTAACAGCCCAGGTGGCTGGAGAGTGCCTAGAGAAGAAGCTGCGTTTATAGCGGCACCTTACTGATATCATCACAGAATAATACAAACTATAATAATTCTTGCTGCTGGTTCCTGCTTCTTTCTGAGAGACGCTCCTGTTTTACCAAATGTACATAATATGGGCATTACAATAAATTACTTATAGGAATGTTTTCAGCATTGCAAACTGCTTGTGATGCTGGTTGTCTAAAACAGAATATGTTTAATAGTTGAATACAACACACTTTTGTAACTCTTTTGTGACACCAGATTGCAGTAACTCCCTCGATCATTTAGTTATTAGGAGACGATACGCCTCCATTAACTTACCGCTGAGGACTCATTATCTTAAATGTTTTTTGTATTTAATTTAAATGTTATTAATAATTTAAATTGTGTTATTGATTTGAATTGTATTATTTACTAAACTACTATTTATATTTTACCATTACTACAACTTAATCATTTAATTAACATCTAGGCCACCCATTGAGGACGGGTCCATGTTTGAGTCTTGGTCCTCCCAAGGTTTCTTCCTTCTTCATTCTGTTAGGGTTCCTACCTCCTCTCGGATCTTGCGGCCGTCCTCGCCGGTCACCATTACAGAACTATCAGCGAGGCGGCGTTTATATCCTCTATCTCATTATGTCTCGATCCTGAACAGCTGAGCCATAGCCTATAAAGGCGTGGTGTTAAGCGTCG
>JAVSBV010165881.1:0-14186 GCA_033117975.1 Parotocinclus spilosoma | reverse complement strand
CAGAAATGTGTGGAGATCGATGATCCATCAAGTGACCGAGGGTCGGTTGCGACTGTACGGTTAATTCCATTCCAATAGAAAATTAGTTATATTCCTGTTTCCACTGGTGAACTCTGGTCAATTCCCAAATATGAAATGCACCTACAAATGGCAGTTTGTGCTACTCTTGTCACATAACTACACCTTATCGATACTATAGTTGGCGCAAACACCCAATTGGCATAACTCACTGCAAGCCAGAACCCCTGAACAAAAAACCAACCAGCAGCCTCAGTCTCACAGCAGCTTGGATTAAAGGGACTGTGGTAGCCTAGTGGTTACAATACTAAATAATGGACCAGAAGGTCCAGGGTTTAAATCCCACCTCTGCCACAGTTGGGTCCCTGATCAAGGCCCTTAAACCACAATTGCTTGGATTGTAAGTTGCTCTGGATAAGAGTAACTGCTAAATGCTATAAATGTAAAAAGGTACCACTACAGGTAAACCGGCACTTGGTCAGTAAAGGAGTTGCACTAATCGTTTTAGCGACATCTAGTGTTTGTTAGAAATATTGTAGCCACTGTTATATTATAGCCCTTATCCAGAGTGACTTACAACTCATACAGTCAATCCAGTTACAATCCAAGCACTGGTGGGTTAAGGGCCAGAACCCAACAGTGGCAGCTTGGCAGAGGTGGGATTTGAACCAGTACCCTAACTGCTAGGCTACCACAGTCCTGAACGCTTCTACCTACAGTAAATTTAGTCATCTATTGAGACTTACAACTTATACAATCAAAGGCCCAAACTCAAACACACATATTGACCCTCAAAACAGGATCAATAAGATGTTATACTAAACTATAATAGTGAGGGAATTATTACTGTTGTTCACGTGTTGTATTGTTTAGAATGTAATGTAGTATGCTAATCTAATCGAATAGCTCTACAATAGTAGTTTTCAAAAGCTTCTTCTTTTGGACTTTGAAACAAAACAATAACGCCAACAGGATCACTGTCACCCAGAGAATCAGATTCCAATCCTGGCCACAATATGTGGGAGTATTAACTTACACACTAACTTACCCAGAAACTTTGACTCCAAAACATTTACCAGTCTCATCCTCAGGGCAGCCTGGATGACAGTCACAATGGCGACATCTAGTGTTTACACGCGATATAGCCCTGCAATAACAAACTTATCGAAAGCTTTTTGTTTTGGGCTTTAAAACTAAAAAAAATATTTGTGGAATTTGCATGTTCTCCACGTTTGTCTGGTTTCCCCTCGTCATTTCACGAACATGCAAGTTTGTACTCTGTTTTGGGACGGATCCACTAAATACACACAATCACCAAAGCGATCAATTCAAAATCTTTTTTTATTGGATCTAAACCTACAAAGATTAGACAGATCACGTTCAATGATCCAACATCAATTTCTCCAAGTGAAATGTTTACAATTTTAACTTACACACACACACAATAAATGCGGTCCTGATGAAACGGTCCATTACATGACTCCTTGGTCTAAAAATCTGTTGTACCATCACAAAACGACTGTGTGTGTGTGTGTGTGTGTGTGTGTGTGTGTGTGTGTGTGTGTGTGTGTGTGTGTGTGTGCGCGCATATTACGTGCCTTGTCAAAGTTATTTTGTAATGGAAGAATTGGCAAATGTCAATTTGAATAATAAAATGAACAAATACAGCAAAATATTGAAGCAAAAGTAACATAAAATGACAGAAGTGACACTTGGTGATGGATTCCATAGAAATCTGACCTGCCGACTAATTACAGAATACAGAGAATACACAGAGGAAATTTAACAAATATTCTGCTTAGTCATTTTTTGGCAAAATCAGCCAGAACCAAACCGTGCACAGGGACAGACACGGGCGTGACGTTCAGACCTCCCCCTGTACGTGCTGCATGTAGTGCACTTGTAATTCCAGCTCTCCAGGTAAAGTGCAGCCGCAGACCAAGCAACGGAACCGGTGTGAAACGTGAGACGAGGACAAAGCTTGTGGAATGACTGCTCTCTCGTTAATCACCCCACGAGGAGTGAAAAAGATGCCCTGAGCTGCTGCGCCTGGAAGCTGGCCCGCTACAGAATGGATAGGGAGAGGAGCAGTGGGCAAAGCAAGAGGAGGTGCCAACGAGAGCGATGAGGAAATGAACGGCGAGGCCTGACTTAGGAGGATCGGAGAGCCCGAAACGAGAGGTGATGGCTGCGTTTGCCCTTGTTGCGCTGCTCCATTTAACAAAGCTTGAGTAACAACCTGGGCAGTCTGAAAGCCAAACATGGTGCCAGCGTTCCCGTGGGCGAAAGCAGTCGCTCCGAGGGCGTTGACTGATCCCAGCTGATTAGACTGAGACTGAAGCTGCTGCTGCTGGAGAAGCTGTAGTGCTTTCAGTTGATTCAGCTGTTCTGGCTGCATTTGCTGCATGGCCTGTTGCAGAAGCTGCATTTGCTGCTGTGGCTGGAGGACGAGCTGCAGCTGCTGCGATGGGGACTGCATTATGTGCAGCGGGGGCACTTGCACCTCCAGTTTGTCTTGCATGTTCTTGGGCACGTCTAGAGGACTAACGACACTCAAAGGCTTATTGAGTTTAAGAGACGGGACATCAGACGCTTCGGCACTTGTACTTTTCGGATGCTCGTCTGCCATGCCGAGAGGTTTACCCGATTCAGTGCCCCCTGGTGCTCTTAACTCCTTGGCCGAAGGATCAAGAAGCCCCTTGATAGTGTTTCGAGTTAAATCCGCCCATTGCTGTCCCTGAACGATCAGCCCTTGGTTGAGGGAATTCGGAGTGTTTGGAGGCGAATGCGCTTTCAGATCCAAGGACGCAGATCCATCTGTACCGCCCTGTGGCTTTCTTTTCGACGGGTTTGGAGTAGGGGATGACGCAGTAGCCACGTCACTATTATCTTGTGGCGTACAAGTCTCAGTCGACTGCTTGCTCCCAGTAGCTCCTTTACTCAGCTGTTGGGATGTGTGCTTTGGCAGACTATCTGGTTTTGGTAAGATAGGTTTTAGATGCGCTCCTGCTTGCCACTGCTGCTTTGCGTTGCTGCTTTGGACTTCAGATAACCACGCTGACTGCTGCTGTAGCTGGGACGTAATCTGAATTTGCCATTGTTGCTGCAGCTGAACAGGTAGGCGTGCAGCTTGGTCGTGCACGTCTGAATCGAAAGCATTAGGTTCCTGCCCGATTACGTTTGGCACGGACCCCTGCAAGATCGGATCGTGAAAAGGGGTCTGTTGCAGCGCTATTGGGCTTCCCGCATCGTCTCCCGTCCTCGACCAGTTCCTCCGGTACTTTCCCGTCCCACTCGGCCGGCCTCTTTGGGAACCGCTAGCGGTAGAATAGGACGGGCTCGCCGCCTGGCGCTTTCGCGCATGGATTTTTTGATGGACAAGAAGGCTGCTGAGCCAGGGGAAGGATTTATGGCACTCTTGGCAACGGTGGGGCCTTTCTCCGGTGTGGGTATTGAGGTGGTCACGAAGCAAGTAGGCCAAACCAAAACTCTTGTTGCATAGGTTGCACTTGTAGGGCTTGTCCCCAGAGTGGCAAAGCATGTGCCGCTGCAGCTGACTCTCATCGCTGTAGCCCTTGCGGCACTGAGTGCAACGAAAAGGCTTTTGCTGATGCAGCCTCTGATGGGTCTTCATGTTCTGAAGGAAGGCAAAGTCCTTGCCACAGTCGGGGCACTTGTAAGGCTTCTTGCCAGAATGGATGATTAAGTGCTGCTGGAGGTAGCTGCTGAAGCGGAAAGACTTTTTGCAAACGTGGCACTGGTAGCCGCGGTTGTGTATGCGCATGTGAAGCTCTAACACAGAACGGTAGCGGAAGGTTTTGCCGCAGTCTTTGCATCGCAACGGTTTCTTGTCTGACTGGTCTCCCCATTCACCCTCACCAGAAATGTTCTCAATGCTGGCTGCGCTCGCTACTCCGAGAGCCTCCCTCTTCAAAGGCGGCACTATAACCTCGTGAGTCAAAGCATGGGATTGCAGCGCGGCCTCGTCCATGAACTGGAGCGGACAATGCGGGCAGGCGTACACTTTGTACTGCGTATTGCCGTTCATCTGTTGTTCGTATTCTGCCTCGTGTGTTAACATGTGCACCCGAAGGTCAGCGGCTTTGGAAAAGAGCTGAGGACAGAGCGGGCAGTTGCGCTGGTTCACTACGTCACGGTTTGCGTTCTCTTTACCCACCGTTTCTAAAGCCGTGCCGTTGGGTACATCGTCGTTCTTTATAAGACGTAAAGCGGGACTGGCGGGGCGAGGACGTTTCTTGTGCAAGCGGCAGTGCGCTCGCATGTTTTGCGCAAACGCGAACGTCTTTCCACATTCGGCGCATCGGTACGGCTTGCGACCCGTGTGTAGGTACTGATGCTGTTGCAAAAGACTGCTGTATTTGAAGTTCTTGCTGCATATCGTGCACTGATGAGGCCGTTCGTCCGTGTGCTTCCGCCGATGGTCTTCCATGAGTGAGCGGTGCCTGAAGACCATTCCGCAGTCGGGGCACTCGTAAGGTTTGAGAGCGGCGTGGGAGCGCTGATGGACGTGCAACGTCACGGCACACTGAAAGCCCTTGTTGCACTCCAGGCACCGGTACGGACTGTCTAACGAATGGCTCTGCATGTGGGCGTTGATGGACACCCTGTACTGAAACTCTTTCCGGCAAAGCGGGCAGCGGTAAGGCTTCTCCAAGCTCACCTGGCAAGCGTGGAACTTGTATCGGATCAGCGAGGCAAAGTGTTCCCCACAAGAGTCACACTCGTAGCCCTTCAACTCACGGCTCTGATAGCGTCTGTGGGGGGTCGGTGCTTGATCCGGGACGCCGTTCGGCTTGTGTTCGCTGCGGTGTTTGATGAGGCTGCTACGGTGCTGAAAGGTGAGGCCACACTCTTTGCACGTAAGAGAAGCCTGCTCGTCCTCGTGCATGTGGAAATGCCGGTGCAGGTCGAAGGCTTCCCGCCGAGTGAAGGACTTGCCGCAGTCACCACACTGCATGCGTTTTTTTCTCGGCTTCTCCACAATGCTGGTCTCTTGGCACTCCTTTTTGTCTTGATCAGCAGCTTTTCTTTTTACTACAACCGTTGGCTCACCTTCCACTCCCAAAGGTTCTGCCCCCTTCACTGCTCCTCCCTCGCTATCATCACAATCCATTTCTACACTTGCATCCGTGAAATCGCCAACCTCATCTTGCACACGTTTCTCTCCTGTGGTAGACTCAGTATCAGCGCTGATGCTTCTCGTAGTTTGGTCCACAGCTTTCATTTGTTCCTTCCCTGCACAAACAGAATAAATCAGAACGGAGTTTCCTTCTTTAGATTAATTAAAAAAGGACACTTGTATCCTTGACATTAGGAGACGATGTGCCTCCAAGGACCTCCCACTAAGGACTCATTTTATAATCAATTTTGTTTTATAATTTAGTTTATTTTCTAATTTTTCTATTACTAATTTACATTTTATTATTAATTTCTTTTAGTATTTATTTAATTAACATCTAGGCCACCCATGGAGGACGCGTACCCTGTTGAGTCTTGGTCCTCCCAAGGTTTCTTCCTACCATTTTTAGGGAGTTTTTCCTTGCCACTGTCACCCTAGACTTGCTCAACTTGGGATTAGCGTTTTAAGATAATATAATATTGTGAAGCTGCTTTGAGACAATAATACGTAGTAAAAAGCGCTATATAAATAAATTGAGTTAATATATACTCACCAATCTCTTTATTAGATTTCTACACTAAATTGTCCATTTTATCATCTTCACTTACCATATAGAATCATTTTGTATTTCTACAAATGCATACTGTAGTCCCTCAGTTTCTCTATATCTTGTTAGTCTCCGCTGCTGTAAAGTAAAGTCAGTGACAGTAGCTCATCTGCTCATCAATTACACTAATTATGTTAGACATTTTCTAATCCTTCATCAGTCCTTACAGGATGCTAGTGGCTGATCCACTCATACCAGCACAACACATATTAACGCATGACCACCACCATACCAGTGTCACGGCAGTGCTGAGAATAATCCATCATCCAAATAGTGCTTGATCTGTACTGATCCTGACCATAAGAAAACAAAAACAAGGTTAAAGAGGACCAGGAAGTAGTAAAGTAATGTAGTGAAACATTTACTGGGTCATTAATTTACACCAAGCATTGCTCAGTTATAAAGCTGAAAAGAAAATCTAATAAATAATGCCATATAATAAAGTGTAATGTGAGATCAAACTGAAAACAGGTCGCCCGTTGTAAGATACAGGTATACCTTACACACATTTAGCAGCAGTTGAATTTCGAAAGACTCAGAGCTCACACTTTCCGAGCCGCCAGCAGAGCAGAACGTGCGTTTCCCCTCAGAGCAAATCAGTGTGAAATGCCAGCGCTTATCAGTTCTGACAGCAAGGAGGGTGACTGTAATAAACACAGTAACTGCTGTTCACTCTCAGAATTCAGATGATGTAGGGACAAGCCATGTCACGCTTCACTGCATAATGACAGCGTTCAAACCCTGCCATCGAGGACAAAATAAAAAATATGAATCAGGATTTCCCCTGAGGCGGAAATCAGACTAACTGCTTTTATTAAACGATTCGGAGAGCAACTTGCTATGTTAAAACCTGTCAACAGGAAAGCAGTAATTTCAGTTAAGCTTCCTGAGACTAACTGTATTCATCTACAGCCAGAACCTACAAAAGGAGAAATGTGTTTCTATGATACGTCACACAATCTGTTTATCAGAATTACACACTGAATGCATATTCACTACAGCACTCTGTATTACACACAGCATAAATAAGCATGTTTTCACTTGCTCTGTTGTTCCAGAACTTAATTATACAAAGAGTTTGAGTGTATGGGTCAAGTGTGAAAGCCAGTGTACTGATATACCTTAAAAAGAGGTGTCTGGAGTTTAAATGCAAAATGCATTAAGCAGACAACTCACCCCAAAAGATGAACAGCAAACAGCACAACTCTGGTTTCAGATTGTACTATTTCAAGGAACAGTAAGCTGTGACTGAAACATACTAAATTAGGCTCACTGCACAAATAATTGTCACCATGCGTGTATAAGGTTGTAGAACCTCCAGGCACCTGAAGATGGTCTTGCACAAGAATGATCAGGCTTTAAATACTAGTAGGGTGTGTAATTCATTGATTGAAAAGGGGTGGTACAGTGCAGTGCTTGTCTCGCTAAATGTTTTGAAAATAGGCTGCTGTTGATGTTAACCTGATTGGCAAAAAGGATTTCTTGCACTTTGGTGTTTCAAAGGCCATAGTGTGAAAGAAATAGCTGGATTTGCAGGTCTATCAAAGTGTACTAGCAGTGGCAAAACCCCCCGTCAACAGGAAACTTTAATCAAGGATGTGGCCAAAGGATGATGGACAGGGACCACCAGAATGTTTTATTGCTTGTGAATAAGAATTTTGACAGCAAAGAAACTATGAAAAAGCTCCACAATTAAATCATCTTTATTCTAGTATAGAATGACGATCAGCTCCCACTACCTTTTGCTCTCAGACTTTATATGGAAATGGTCCACGGAGGCCTTAAATAATGTTCATAAACACAAATCTAATCAACATTGACAACATTGAAGACTCATATATCCAAACAAAGACATTTGAAGTTATTCATTATTGAGCATAATCGTGTATTCAAAACTTCCATTCATAATCTATTACTGTTTAAATGACTTATTATCCTATTGGGTAAAAGCACAACCACTCTTGGCAGCCACGGGTTGTCAGCAGCATCCGAGGAAAAGATAACAACCCCACAGATCAAACCTGAGAGCATGTAGGTATTTTACAGACCCTTGTATGGAAATCTAACCATAATAACTATGTTATCATACCCTTACTATCTGCTACACACATCAGATAAGCAGTTTAAACTGACTATGAACCTGAGGGATGACTGCTTTCATATAATAAACCATTAATGTATGACATTCACATTGATGGACCATGATGTTCACTGATTATCTCAGGCTGGAGAAGAATATTTTAGCTTAGTGGGCTGTTTGTTTTTAAATAAACCTAGTTGCCATGCATTTGTCTTTGTTACTTTTAAACATCTAAAATTAATTAATGACTAATGTATTACGTGACATTGGAACAAATATGTAATTACTTACACCAGGCATACAATGTGGCATTTTAATCCTGCTTAATCAGTTAATAAAATACTATTTACAGTTCTTTTGAAGGCATGCATTAGAGTGAAGAAATCCTGAAACGTATGAAAATGTGTAAGGAATGTGCTTTACAAAAACACCCAGTGAGCACCTTATTTGGAACATCTGTACACTTACTCATTCGCACAATTATCTAATCAGCCACTCTTGCGGCAGCCGTTCAAAGCATAAAGTATTGCAGCTACAGACCATCAGCTTCAGGTAATGTTTACATCACCCAAACAGAATCATGAGAATACACGTTGGTGGCAGATGGGCTGCTTTGAGTATTAAAGCGAACTGCTGATCTCCTGCGATTTTCATTCACAACAGCCTCTAGAGTTTACACAGAATGAGTGACAGTTCTGCAAATGGAGACAACCATCAGAGAGAGGTCAACACAGAATGGGCATACTGGATCTAGCTGAGGCTATGGTACTTTACTCTGTACAATTCTGAAAATTATATAAAATAAGTGTTATTTATATAGCACTTTTCACATTTTCAATGTCACTTTGTAAAAGCAGGACAGGAAAATATAATTAGTAGACAACACAAAAAACCCACTGTAAAGCAGAGGATATGCTACATCAGCTGAAGACCATATCAGGTTCCACTTTTGTCAGATAACAGAAAGCTGAGGCTGCTGTTGGCACAGGCTTACCAAAACTGGACAGTTGAAGACTGTATTCTAATAATTGTCCATTTCTGCTTAGGCAGAAATATGGTAGGGGCACAATTTTCCAGCATGAGCCAATTTAGCCTACCCGCCTTGTGAATACCAATTAATTATCACTTGATTGACACAGTATATTTGAGTATTGTTGCTGACCAAGTGCACCCTCATGACCACAACATATTTTCTAATGGCTAAATCCAGCATTATGTACTAATACAGTGCACGCTGTCATAAAGCTAAAGTCGTCTGGTATAATATGAATGGCTCTGAATCCAATGGAACACATTTGCTATGTGGTAGAATGTGAGATTTGCAACATGAAAGTGTACTTGGAAAATCTGCAGGAATTGTGTGATGCAATCATGTCAACATGGAGCTGATGGAGCTGAATCTCAAAGGAATTCTTTCAACATCTTGTGGAATCTGTGTCCTGAAGAACTGAGGCTATTTTAAGCGCAAACAGAGACCCAACCCAGTATCAGTATAGCGTTCCTAATAAGGTTCTCAGGGAGTGTATGTTTTCATGCTGTACTTTCAGCTGTAAGCAATCAAGACTGGTCCTGTGATGTGTAAGAATCCGAACGCAATATTGCTCATATGCCCCTGATTCATATTCAATACAGATGTATTTAAAAGTGCTCCTAAATATTACACTTTATTACACATCATGCATGTCATATCTGGTAGAAAAGAAAAGGAGACCAGGCTCAGACTGGTGCCTTACCAAAAAGTGCAGCCCATGGAGGATGACTCTGCTCTTTCTGTGCCATCAGTAAAGTGGATTGCGACTTTTCTTTGTCCTCTGTAAGTATCTGTCCTTCCACAATCCCCAATAGACACATGTACATTAGGAAAATAACCTGTAACAACATCAGATTACACACATTACTGACAACTCTGATATAAATTACAGTGTCAAATGCAAATCACAGGAAGACTAAGGGAAACTCAAAACCAGTAAGTAAATAAATACAGAGAACACATGGCTACAGCTGGTAATAAACGTAATTAAAAATCAGTACTGTTTCATGTCCCTCACAGTTTGCTTGAGTTTATGTATGCATGTAAATGTAAATACTAATCGTAAATACTGTAATAGATCTGTTGATTAAATAAAATGTCAATGCCATTTTGTTTATTTTATGTATTGTTGCTATGTCAGCCTAGACACAATATGAACATGGTTACTTCGATGCTATTCTTTCACATTCACATCAGGCCAGTTTAGCATTACCAGTTAACCTAGAACATGTCTTTGGGATGTGGGAGGAAACAGATTCTAACCCACATGGACATGCAAACTGCACTCTGTCTAAGGTCAAAACTGAACCAGGGGTTTCTTGAACAGAGAGGAACCAGCTAGTAGTGAATTTTATTTTTGAAAACTTTTGAGTTCTTATTCTACTTTTAAAGTAGAAGCTTTTAGTCTTAAGTAACAGTTCTCTGTCAGTCACAGACAAGAACTTGAACACATTTGGTGCAACGTATTTTCTATTCTTTTGAAAAGCTGTGCCTAAGTACACTGCTTACAATAATTAAGGACATTTTCAGTGTATACATAAGTGCTGATAGCCATTCCACCAGTACAATACCAGGAGATGCATTTAGTCCAAATTCTTCTGCGGTAAGTTGACATTTAAATCCCTAAAACATTCCTTTTGGGATTTACTTTGGTTATAAAGTGGGCGACCACAGCTTTGGCATATGGTTCACCACAATATGCCTTTGTCATTCCTATGGTTTGGAGAGAACCCAAAAATCGTGCTTTGGATTGCTAGTTCTGCCTAACAAAACTCAATGGTATAAGATTAAAACCCACAACCTAATTTTAAATATCAGAATCTATCTAATATGAGGCCAGTACCTCACTGAATTAGGTGTGGCAAAGCCTCCAAAAACATGACACTGTGATGATCAGTCTGGTGATGAGAAAGAAGACTTAGTAGAAATCAATATGGATTTAGTTGTGTATATATTATAACAAAGCTTCTAAATTTCTAGAGTAATAATATACTTAAGAATACAATTACACACACTTGTAAGTAATATACAGTTGTACATTGACAAACTGGATTAAACTGAACATCCCACATCTGATAAACCAAACCTGATCAAACTGGTCAGATGAACATAATGTTGTTGCTGCTACTGTAACAGTTTTTTCCAGCTCAGATACAGCTTTCTTATGGAGGGAAAATGTTATTCAGTTGTCAGTGTAAAATGAGCGCTTTTTAACATTTTCTGATTTTGAGAGTGCCTGCAAATAGGTTATTGCAAACCATTTCAAGAATATAATTAAATATTTAGAAATGGAAGGTGTCTAAAACATTGACAGGCAGAGTGTCTCTTAGTTACGTTTATTCTAATGATATATGAATAAGATGCAGTACAATGTTAGAGTTGATTAATCAAGCTATGCTGAATCTTTGTGTGTGGCATGCAGTTGATGGCAAAACAACAATCCAAAAAGACAGAAAGCTCTGACTGCTCTCAATTTAAAGGTCTTAGAAACCTTCTTAGACCCAATTATGTTTCTTATTTCAGTCTTACCTTATGCTAGTTTCTTACCTAATATCAGTCACAAAAATCTGTTCCTTATCTTGTCTTTCAGTATGGGTTTCTGAGACTCTCTCTCTATAGTCATCAACATCCTCACCATTAAATCCAGATCAAAACCAGCCAAAACAGGCTCTGGACTTAGCAATCAGTATAAACAGGGGTATAACAGGATGCTTTGCCTTGCTTTGCTATGAGTACATCAACTTACAAACATACACAACGTAATGTAGAGAATCGCGCATGGTTATAGGCACTCTGTGCTCTTGCACATGCTGTCAATTTAAGGGATTAATCTGAGCATTTCCATGACGTGCATTTGGAATGATCTTCAGGTCAATCACTGGTGTTTGCACATGTGTCTATTCCTTAGCTGTAATTTTCCAACCCTAACTTTTATTCCTGTTTTTGTGTTTTTTGCTTTGAGTGCACAGAGGTATCCATTGTTTAACATTCACAATGCATTCTGTGACACATTATGCAACCTCGATGTTGGGCAAACACCACATTAAGTATATGGTATGCACTACATGTGATACAGCAACTCTATAAAAAAAATACTGTGGTATAACAGTATTGAAGAAATAGCAATAGTATTGAAGAGGTATTTCTCTTATACAAAGCATTTGGAAAGTTTACACACCATTTCACTTTTTCACATTTTGTTGTGTTTCTAAAATAAAAAAACAACGCACATGTCCACATCATCCTACACTTAATTCCCCCTTAATGTGAAAGTAAAAACAGAATTTTTGAAATATTTGCAAATTCATTAAAAAAGAATAACGGAAATCTCGTATTGACACAAGTGTTCAGACACTTTGCTATCACACCTTGATTGTAATCCATTTAGTTGATTGGACATGATTTGAAAAGTCATATATAAGGTCTAACAGCTAACATATGCGTATCAGAG
The DNA here is from genome assembly GCA_033117975.1 of Parotocinclus spilosoma. Classification (NCBI taxonomy): domain Eukaryota; kingdom Metazoa; phylum Chordata; class Actinopteri; order Siluriformes; family Loricariidae; genus Parotocinclus; species Parotocinclus spilosoma. The sequence continues at coordinate 1,860 of JAVSBV010165881.1, read as the reverse complement.
CAAAAACCAAGCCATGAAGAGGAAAGATCTGGAGAAGGCTACAAAAATTCTGCTACACTGTAAGTTCCTAAGAGCAAATTAGCCATCATAATTCTCAAATGGAAGATGTTTGGAACAACAGGACTCTTTCTAGTGCTGGCTGCCCCATCAAACTAAGTAATCAGGGGGAAGCGCCTTGGTAAGAGAGGTGGCCAAGAACCCAATGATCACACTGGATGAGCTCCAGAAAGAGTGTGTGCAGACCGGAGAAACTTCCAGAAGGTCAACCATTACTGCAAAACTAAACCAATCTGGGCTTTACGGCAGAATGGTGAGACAGAAGCCTCTCCGCAGTAAAAAAAAGATAAAAATAAAATAAAATAAAGCATTTTACAGGCTCACATAATGTGAGATTCTCTAGTCTGATAAAATAAAGATTGCCATAAAGCCCATACTTTCCGAATACATTGTATAGTTTCATTTATATTAACAGTTAATATATTAACTCACCACATATTGATTTTCTATTATTTAGTAATTTAAGATGTATAAACTTATGCAATCATCTTTAAGATTCACAGCATGATTATATTAACATGATTAATGGCAACACAAACAATATGTTATCAGGTGATTCGGTTAGAGCACATATTTCAGATAGATGGTAATTATGCTGAAGTATTAATGAAAGAATAATAAGATTATTTTCTATTCATATAACACCTGTGGGAGAAAGTCTGTAAGAAAAGACTTCCCATTAATAATTGCTTTTTGTTGCTGTGATGTAACACACCTATTACAAAATAGAAAGGATGTAAGACACACCTATATGTTATACTGCATGCTAAACTGTTAGTAAACCCATTATCACCCTTATTTATATTAAATATGAATCAATTACAATACAAATATGGTACAGACCATGTACACGACAAGTCATACTCATATATACAGTTACAAAAATAGAATAAGACTACAGACTTACAGCATTAAGAGAATGCAATAGTTATAAGGTGGATGGGAAACTAATGAGCTATTGAACCACAGCAAATTCATTTTCATATCTGCCTAATACAGTTCAGGACCATGACAGGGCCTTAATGACATTAAACTATACATGACAGGAACCAACACTAGACAGGACACAGTTTATTGCAGAACATGCAAACATACACTCAGTAACACTGGGAAACTTAAAAAAAAATAAGTTCCAGCTGACCTAATGCATAATCTATGAAAAGGAGTGTACAGAGGAAATGCAAACATAAGAAGAACAAGTGGGCTGAGAACCAAACCGGGAACTGTCAGAGCTGTGTGGTGTCAGACACTAAGCATCAAGTCACCCCGAAATATGACGTGCTAAATATAACCAAAAGTATTTTACAGTGTGTTGCATATTAGAACATGAGTCTATTCTAATAGCAGTGTACATTTGACATACACTTCCAGCAATAGACCTTCATTATTGAATTAACTCTTATGTGTGTGGTATATTTTTCAAACATGTGTAATAAAAAAAAGTGCTTAGGGCACGTCTAGTCTGGAGGATGAACAAGGCACCAAAAAAAAAAAAACTGCCTGGCAGTACTAATGAAGTCATGAGTGATCAGTTGGATCTGATACACTTTAATAGTCACATATTAGTTTCATTAAAGAAAGCTCTAGAAATGCAGTAGGAAGCATATGTGCATATTTCTTTCTCTGCTCCTTTGAACATGATTTACGAGTCATGGTTTGAAAGATATGGTCACGATGTTTTGAGAAGCACTCTCTAAAATTTTTCCTGCATGTGTGGAAGATCATGTGAGTGAAGTCAAAGTCATTTTTTAAAGCCCCAAATAAAAACTGTTAATATTGAAAATGAACATAGAGATATAAATA
>JAVSBV010165880.1:0-28165 GCA_033117975.1 Parotocinclus spilosoma | reverse complement strand
TTCCAAAGAAACAGTTCAAATGGACTGTTACAGATAGTTTTCATGTCAAGCCCAGCTGATTCAGATTTTGTTCAAAATTGATACACTGAAAGAAAACAAAACAAACAAACTAGTAATTAAAAAAGCAGTAGGAAATAAAAAAATAAAAAACAAAAAATAAATCTGCAATGAGGTCCCAATTAAACACACTGAAAACAAAAACAGTTTCCGTTTACAGGACTCCAAAAAGAACAAACAACAAGAAAAAAGTAAAAAAAAAAAAAAAAAGAAATAAGGACAGGAAAGAAAGAAATCGGTAAGAGGCTACTTTTGGGCGGTGTACCTCTTGATGAGAGATCGTTATACCAGTCACACGATGGCATTTTGGACTGAGGGAACCAGGAGGGTCGTGTGGGCCGTTCTGACCTAGCTGTTGGGAGCTTTTATGGGGGCACACACACACAGTGAACAGTGAACAGGCTCTGGACCTTCATTAGACACCCCTGTTTCTAGGAGCTTAGCGGAAGGAAATTTGTTGTCACCGCGCCCGTTAGGTGTCCTGCCACTGACAGACCTTTATTTGGAGTGGGGTCGTGAACGAGGAACCTGGACTCCTATGGACCGTCTTTAGTACTGAATGCCGGTTCTGTTTGGTATCCGATGATGGTCGGGTTCGAGTACGGCCGGTCACCCCTAATAGTGATACCAGGTGTGTGCCAGGCATCCTGTGGTGCTTCTAACTGGCATTTTTTAGCAGGATAATGCTCGCCCATGTTTCCGGTTGCCAGATTTATCACACTCATGACTGTCCTGACTGCCCACGCCACCCCAGTTTGGGGTTATTATTATTATTATTATTATTATTATTATTATTATTTAACACTTCTTTGTATTAGGTAAGGTAACCACTGAGGGATTTGGGAATCTCTGCCCTATGGCTGAAATAAAGGCATGAGAGGTGAACATACTGTACGTTCCTCCCCCTGTTTAAAAACCACCAGCCGCCACCGATAGGCCCTCACTACGTGCAAACTCTAAAAAGTCTGGGGTGAAACCCGAGGACGGGGTGTCAGATCTCGCCCCCGGGGAGCAGAACACAAAAACAAGCTGTCATAATTAATACAGCATAAAAAGAAAAGCAGCGAAACAGGAGACGAGTGTGAGGTTAAAAATGAGGACATGGCATCCTCGCTGAGTAATCCTCGATCTGTCAGAGGTCCAAACCACACGAAACCAAATGACTAATCCTCCGAGTGTGTGTGTGTGTGTGTGTGTGTGTGTGTGTGATACACACAGGTTTTACGAGAGACACCTGGTACAGGATGAGAAAGTTGTTCAGAAAACATTTCTATTAAAACAAGATTATGTTCAAATAATACCAGTTCAGCAACGAGCCGTCCTATTGGCTGAAAAACGATGACTTTATAACTGGAATTTTCAGTATTTTTGTGGTCCGGATCATATAGAAATCATAGAAAAGAAAAGAGAAGGAAAGGAAAGGAAAGGAAAGGAAAGGAAAGAAAAAAAGAAAAGAAAATAAAAGAAAAGAAAACAAATAAAGAAAAGAAAAGAAAAGAAAACAGAAGGAAAGGAAAGAAAAGGAAAGGAAAGGAAAGAAAAAAAAGAAAAGAAAAGAAAAGAAAAGAAAAGAGAAGGAAAGGAAAGAAAAGGAAAGGAAAAGAAAAGGAAAGGAAAAGAAAGAAAAAAAAGGAAAGAAAAGAAAAGAAAAAAAGAAAAGAAAAGAAATAAAGAAAAGAAAAAAGAAAAGAAAAGAAATGAAAAGAGAAGGAAAGGAAAGAAATAAAGAAAAGAAAAGAAAAGAAAAGAAATAAAGAAAAGAAAAGAAAGGAAAAGAAAGAAAAAAAAGGAAAGAAAAGAAAAGAAATAAAGAAAAAAAAAGAGAAGGAAAGGAAAGGAAAGGAAAGGAAAGAAAAGGAAAGGAAGGAAAGGAAAGAAAAGAAAAGAAAAGGAAAGAAAAGAAAAGAAATAAAGAAAAGAAAAGAGAAAAAAGTAAAGGAAAAAATGTAACTGAAAGAAATTAAAACGTCAACAGAAATCAGAAAAAACTTTAAGAAAGAAAGAAACAAGAACAAAAAGAGAACACTTTTCTTTTCCTTTTTTGTTCTTTTGTTGCCGCAAAATTGAAACACTGTAAGAAATCAAAAACAAAAGCAGTAAGAAATAAAAGAAAAGGAAAAAAAGACATCAAAACAACAAAAAAGACAAGGAATAAAAATGAGAAAGAAAGAAAGAAATAGAAGAGACTACCGGAGAAGAGAAGAAGAAAACTCAAATTGAAAGACAGAAAAAAAACAACAACAAAAGATTACAAGCAATGGAAATTAAAAATTAAAAAGGACAGAAAGAAAGAGAGCAAAGAAAACAACAAAAGAAAAAAAAGACAAGTGACTAACAATAAAATAAAAAAGCAAGACGTAGAAGAGGTGAAGAAATCTGGCGCTGAAAGAAAGCAAAACTCAAAAAAAAAAAATTCAATTTTAACAAAATTCTATAAAAATACACAGAAATGTTATTTATTAAATCTGTATGCCTGCATGCCTTACCCTGGCGCCGTTTGGTCCATCTTTGAGTTCAGAAGCTGGTCAGCGATCGCCTCCTATCTTGCCAGAGCACACAGACCAGGGGTGCCCCCACAATGCCCAAACAACGCCCCCCACAATACCACTCTTACTGAGAACGGACGTACGAAAGTTTGCACGCGTTGCCAGATATTTATCAGTCTCCTAACATGCTGGGCTTGTTGATATGCTGCAGTGTTTCGTATTTTAAAATGTTTAAAGACGCCGGTTTACATCGTTTATTTCGAATAATCCCCCTTTTTTTTGTGTTTGATCAGAAAACTGAAAATGTTTGACATGAGGAAAAGGTTTTTGGTGCCAGGGATGGTGATCCATCAGAGGGAATGACAGATTGAAGGCTTTGTGTGTGTGTGTGTGTGTGTGTGTGTGTGTGTGTGTGTGTGTTAGAGCCCTGCAGCTGCAGCTGGTGATGTATGCTCGAGTCACTGCTTCTTGTCACTTACGTATAAAACCAGATGGAAGCGGCCCCGGGGACAGGGCCCTGTTAATTCAATTAGACTGAAAAATGGCAGAATGACCTGCGCCGGGGCCCTGACGGCACGGGACATGATTGATCAGAGGCCCGTCCGGTTTTGGGGAGAGTTTCCCTGGTTCGACCCGAGGCGTAAATGACGAGCTTTCTTACTTTGGACTGCTACCTTCTTCTCCTGAAGACTTCATTTTGATCTAATGTTTCTTATTTTAAAGACCTGATAAACGTGATAAACGCTCCTTTTTAGAGCTTGGGCATCTGGAGAACCTACCAATCTGCAAACTGTACCAATCTGCCTCATCTGTTCGTGATCTGGCCAGGTTTAAAAGCTTTTCAGATTTGGCTCGCTTTCAATCGTCACACGCTGGTTCGTTAAAATAACCCCGCCCCTTATCGGAGTAACTCCGCCCATTTCTCTGAAATTGAAACAGAAGAGAAGAAGAAAAGGAACTTTGAAAGAAATCAAGAACATAAAGAATTGAAATTAGATAGAAAGAAAGAAAGAAAGGAAGAATCAACATACAGAAAATACACAAGTAAAGGAAATGAGAAAGTAATAAGAATATTGACCAGAAAAAAAGAAAAAGAAAAAGAAAAAGAAGAGACAAGAAAAGAAAGCAATAACGACAGAAACAAAAACCAAACGAAAAATCTTTTTTATTTTTATATTCATCTTATTTTTTATGCATACTGGTTTATTATATGATTTTATTTATTATAGTAATCATTTCATCTTTTACATTCTATGTTTCAATTTTGACAATTCATTTTTATTATATTATTCATAATATTAAATTCCTTTGAATTATTATTTTTTATATTTTATTTATAAAATAAATTATCAATTTATTTGTTATTATATTCTCCATAATATTGAATTCCCTTTCATTTATTTTTGTTTTTAGATTTTATTTATAAAATAAACTATCAATTTATTTTTTATTTTATTCTCCATAATATTAAATTCTCTTTCATTTATTATTTTTTAGATTTAATTTATGAAATAAATTAGCAATTAATTTGTATTATATTCTCCATAATATAAAATTCCATTTTTTAGAAATATTTTATTTATGCCAATTCATTTTTTATTATATTCTCCACAATAGTAAATTCCCTTTCATTAATTAATGTTTATATTTTATTTATAAAATAAATAAATTATATATTATTATTATTTTATATTACATTCCCCATCAAATTAAATTCCATTTAGTTATTAGTTTTTATATTTTTTATTTTTTTACTAATGACAATTTATGTTTTTATTATATTCTCTATAATATTAAATTCCCTTTTACTTATTATTTCTTATATTTTTTATTTTTGAAATCAATTATCTATTAATTTTTATTATATTCTCCATAATATTGAATTCTCTTTAATTTATTATTTTACTTTTATTTTTTTATGATGAATTTTTATTATTATTATTATTATTATTATTATTTTATTTTATTTTTTTTTTATATTATTATTATTATTTTTTAGTTATTTTTATTTATTTATTTATTATTATATATATTATTATTATTATTATTATTATTATTATTATTATTATTATTAATCAGCGATACTGCGATACTGAGGAGTCACTGCACACGATGATACGAGGGACACTAACAGTTCAGCGATACTGAGGAGTCACTGCACAGGACGATACGAGGGACACTAACAGTTCAGCGATACTGAGGAGTCACTGCACAGGACGATACGAGGGACACGAACAGTTCAGCGATACTGAGGAGTCACTGCACAGGACGATACGAGGGGTGAGAACGACTAAACATGTCCAAAGTGTTCAGTGAGCTTAAAAAGAAGCAGGAGAAGGAAGTTCAGGTTTCGTTTACTTCCCTCTCGTTTGAGGTTTCGAGTTATTTGGTTGAAAAACCTGAACCAGTGAGAGAAGGGGACGGTTTGAATCTCGTCCGGTCGGTCCCCGGTCTCTGTCTGGATCAGCGTGGGAGGCGCCTGATTAGAGTCTCGATACGATTTCGACAGCTAGCCCAGAGCGACAGCGTTGAAACACGGCCAAAAATGTTTACACCTTTCAGCTTCTCACGCCTGTTTAACCGCAGCACGCCATAAAGCAGCAGACAGAGAGACGTCCCGAGCCGGCCACGCCCTGCCAGAGAGACAAATGAAGGAGAGACCAGTTTTAGTGAAGCACATTTTAGAGGAATATTATTTATTATGAAATTGTCTGGTGAAATCAAAACAAACCTGATCTGACCCAAAACATCAAAGCACAAACAAAAGATTTATATTTCTATCATTAGGCCAGACTTTTTTTTATTGCTTTGTTTCGCGGAGCCGCCGGCGATCATATTTAAAGAATACAAAAAAATATATATATATATATTATTATAATATAATATAATATTATTATATTTTATATTATATTAAATATAATTATATAACATTTTATTTATATTATATTATTTAAAAAAAAAAAAATATATATATATATATATATATATATATATATATTTATTTTTATTTATTTATTTTTTTATTTTTTATTTTTTTTTTTTTCCGCCCTCCGGTGAAATAAATTTTACTTTTAAATAAAAAATAAATAAATAAATAAAGATTTATTTCTATTTTTTTCTCCCTCCTCAGTAGATTCTTAATTAGAAACATCCGAGGAACAAGAAATGTAAAAAGTCTGGCCTTACAATCGATCTATGAACTGTAAACTTAAAAACTAAAGTGTGTGTGTGTGTGTGTGTGTGTGTGTGTGTGTGTGTGTGTGTGTGTGAGACGGGTGTGTATTGTAACTTATCCTTATCTGTGTGTGTTTACAACAAAGCCCAAACTAAACCCCGTCCAGAGGCGACAGTGCCAGGCCGTCGGGATCATAAAGAGATCAACTGGATCATGATAAGATTATGGATGATCATCAGTGTGTGTGTGTGTGTGTGTGTGTGTGTGTGTGTGTGTGTGTGTGTATGTGTGTGTGTGTTCATATGGAATTTCCTTGCTCCTCTACTCTTTTTTATTGGGTCTGACATAAGCTCCCTGTTAAATGATTATATTGAAAGAGAGAATTAGAAAAACTTTTTATGAGCATTTATGCAGGTACTTACTTGCGGGTGCGTTTCCAGAAATAGCAGCTAATGGTAATGAGCAGGATGCCTGTCACTGTACCAACAGAAACACCAAACTTGAGCCAGAAGTCCAGTGTGACACAAGCACTAATCTGAGGAGCTGGCAGAGGTACCCCACCTGTACATTTCAGGGGTTGTTGCCACACATAGGTGGTTTTCTGTACATACAAACACACATATGTTTAAAACGGCAATGCCATTTTCCAGTATTCAGTACTACATTAAGAAATAAACATACCTGTATCCCATTAATACAGGCACTCACTATCACTTTATAGTCCCTTTCAGAACAAAGAGGACAGGCATGCCGGGAACGCCACAGGAAGTGGAAAGAGCAGCCATCACAGGTTCCCTCAGAACAGTTACTGCAGAGAGAGTCATTAGAAATTAAACAGGAGGAAAAATAGTCTACATGTTGAAAATAGAAAGGTGGACTGTACTGACAAAGTCTGTAAGTTGCAGTTTCATATACTGACCAGAAGGTGTCAGCATGTACAAAACAATCTAGCTAACTCAAAAGCAATTAGATTTTCATTACAATAGTGGTATAAAGCAGATTTTATACATACTTACTCTCCATCTTAGTGATTTACAGGATATGCAGAGCAAAAGAGAGACTTGAACCTAAACGATTCTTTATCCATATTAACAGAATTAAAATGGATCTATGGATCTAGAAGCTAAATGGATCTATTGGTTGCTTTTTCATACTATTCTTGGGCAGCAATTGTTAGTCTGTGTATGATCACTACACCTTTACAAGTTGAAACACCTACAGTAATCATTTACACATCATAGGATTGCAAATTACCTTGGTAAGGAAACCTGAACCAATGCTGTCACTGTTGGATCACATCTGAGTCTGATGGTGGTTGATCTGCCATTTTTACATGCCTGTGTTTTTTCACTAGCCCTAAGGATGAAATGTGGCATACTTAAAACCAACGACAAATCAACTTCAAGGTTCATTAAAACTGGTTAAAACATCGATTCTGAGACCAATTTTGTCTCACGTTATACCGGTAATAGAATATGACATCAGGAAGATCAGCTCCTTCAGGAAAATATTTATCAGATGAGATGTGATCCAGTGTGGAGTCTGTAGTTATACCTTTAGTAGAATAAAACAAAAACAAAAAATCAGTACAGCTGGGCATTACTTAAAGCAGTTCAAAGAAAGGTAATTATAAAAGCAAAATTAGGAATTGACCAAAAATGAATATGGTGGTGTTTAAATGTTGTGAGTCCTTTAGAATATATTTTTAAAATCCATTTTCTTTATTGAGTTTAAAAATTGTGAAGAAAAGTGCAAGACTAACTGTGCGATAACAGTGGTACAACTTGTTTTTGGGGTTGGGGGCACCTTCTCTGGTTGGATGACATGGGTGTGAAACACTTTATGTGGGACAGAACAGGTCTTATAAATGATGTGGAGAGATCCAGCTATTACAGAGTAATGCACCTCTGGCCTATGGGACAGTGAAAGCTAGGATGCACTTTTTTAGAGGCGATTAACCTGGGCGTAGCTACTACACTGAACAATGGGCTGGTTGGGTGATAGTATAATTCCGAGAGCACAGTGAAGTGTGCTAAACACTTCCGTCCAGAAACCTGGCTGGGCAGGACCAAAAGATATACTGCATTTTTAAATATCCCCTAATTTTTGTGAGCAGTATACAGTCATGGCCAAAATTGTTGGCACCACTGACATATTTCCAGAAAATTAAGTATTTATCCCAGAAATGTATTGTAATTACATGATTTGTTATACACATGTTTATTTCCTTTGTGTGTATTGGAACAACACATACAAAAACGTGATATAGTATATAATTATAGATATAACTCCAAAATTGTTGGCGCCCTCAACTTAATATTTGCTGGCACACCCTTTTGAAACAATAACTGAAATCAATCGCTTCTTGCACCTCTTAACTCGAATTCTGGACCACTCTTCAAGGGTGCCTTCTCCCAACAGCAATTTTAAGATCTCTACACAGGTGTTCAATGAGATTTAGATCTGGACTCATTGCTGGCTACTTCAGAACTCTCCAGTGCTTTGTTTTCATCCATTTCTAGGTGCTTTTTGAAGTATAGAATAATTGTCCTGCTGGAAGACCTATGACCTAGGACACCTTGAGCCTGCAGGACAGCTTGACTTTCTTTGGAACTTTATTGAGGCTGCTTATCCACCATCCGGACTGTCCTGCATTGCAACCTTTCATCAATCTTTCCCTTTCGTTTACGTCCAGGGAAAGTAGCTACAGTGCCATAGGCTGTAAACTTCTTGATTATGTTTTGCACTGTGGACAGAGGAACATCAAGATCTCCGGAGGTGGACTTGTAATTTTGGGATTGTTGATATTTGTCAATTTTGGTTCTCAAGTCCTCATACATTTCTCTTCTCCACTTCCTGTTCTCCATGCTTAGTGTGGCGCACTCAGACACACAATGCAAATATCAAGTCAGCTTCTCCTCTTTTTATCTGGTTTCAGGCGTGATTACTATATAACCCACATCACATGCTTGAAACAAAGGTATTTACGCACAATTCTGAAAACCTTTTTTTCTGGCCTTTTTTAAATGTTTTTATGTGTTATTACAATACACACAAAGGAAATAAACATGTATAACAAAGCATGTGTAACTGCAATACATTTCTGGGATAAATACTTATCCTGAAAAAATTTAGGGGTGCCAACATTTTCGGCTATGACTGTATATGGTTGATTAGCAGGGGATAGATGGCGGCGAGGGCAGGTGTCCACTTTGTGCCCTATTCAGATAGAGGAATTATGTATCCAAATAAAAATTTGGCTCCATTGGATATCTGAAAGGGGGACTCCCAGACCTTGCTTCCAGCCTAAGTGGTACAGTGGGGTCAGTGCTAGAAACAGATAAAGAGAACCCAATTAAACATAAGTAAACATATTAAATTTTGTAATTTATATTATCGACTAAAATGACCCAATACATATCTTTGAATGGCAAAAGTAAGTGTACCTTTGCTTTATTGGAATGTTAATGTGTTGCTTTATATGAACTTCTCACTTCAGGTCCTTCTACAGCATTTCCACTGGATTAAATCAAGAGTTTTACTTGGACATTCAAAGCATTAATTCTAATCTTCTTTACCCATTCTTTTTTATAATGACTTGGGTGCTTATGCCCATCATAGCTTGACACTTAGCGCACTTTGTTCGTTTAGTGTGAGGGATTCCTTGCTGGATCTATATCAGTATTAAAATACTCATAGCTTTGATTTTGGTATTGTATTAAAGATAGAACAGATGAGACGATTTCTTTAAAGAAAGTGTTCTGTTATAACTCACCAACCAGTGTGTTTCCCATAATAAAAGGTTGTGAAGACACCACACTTGAACCTCTGACATCAGATGGCACAGTAACTGACTGGCAGACATAACCACTCACTTCATTTCTGGTGTCTGTCACATTGTCAACACAAGAAGCCAGAGCACGGTTCTAAAAGCAAACACATACAACAGACTTGTGTTTCTGCTGTAAAAATGTTATGTTCAAAATATACTCACTGACAAAAAAAAAGAACGCACCCATATAGAAATGTCGGATTGCTGGATTACTTATACATATATACACATGATTATATGTCTGGTCTGATTTGACACTGGGTTTTGGCACAAGAGGGTATAAAATTCCCCTGATTCTATGTAAAAAGGCCTCAAAGGTTCCTTTTGGGTAGTCTACCTCTTGGTGACAGACTACTGATGCTGCACAGGCCTCTAAGGTGTACTCAAATACATTTTGCCCAGTTGACAGAATTTTAGAGTGGGCACATCATTAGACTCAGAGAAACAGGATGGTCGTTTTGATGAACTACTTAACAGAAGGAATTTTCAGTCACAGCACCTGTTACGTGTCCAGCTGTTGACAGACAGCCACCGGAGAATTTGTTCCCAGTGGTTTAATAAACAAGAAACCTGGACTGCTATGGACTGGGATAATATCATCTTTAGTGATGAATCCAGGCTCTGTTTGGAATCTGGCAATAGTCGGGTTTCAGTATAGAAGCCTTCTGGTGAGCTCTTCACCCCGCTGCAACATCTGTGGGCAAATGTGCCACAGGACACCATACAGAACCTGTACACCGGCAGTGACCAACTGTATCTCATCTGGTATCCAGGCTGGAAGTTTCCTAACAGGGTGACTATAGCCTTGAATTTTACAGTCTTCCCCAATATACTTATTCTTTCGTTCTAATATATTTATATTTTTTACATTTTGAAGTGATCTAGTCAAGCATAATGTGATCTGAGAACCACATGCACTTCAAAACTGCTGAACTTACCTCTGATCCACATAGTCCCACACTGAAGTGATGCACATAACGGAGGCCTTTGCTGGTGAATCGAGGGTTGCTCTGGAATTGAATGACACTGGCTAGGGAAGAGAAATTGTAATGCAGATTCTCTCCTTTATATTTTAAAGCCAGAGTACAGTTGCTCACACATGCAGAGTGTGCCTAAAAAAGACACAACCTTTAGTATTTTATGAGAAATGATATACCAGCACCACAAATATAGACAAGCATTTGCATATATGTTCGAGGAATTCCAGGGGTCACTGAAAGTGCCAGCCCAACACCACAAAGACCCAGGTTTGAGTCCCTGCAGTGCCTTCCAGCCAGATTTGGTGTCACATGATCACATGAAGGCAGGACCAGGAAAATATTACATTTAAAACATTTTAAAGTTAAAATATTATTTTTTTAAATCATGGCTTACTTTGTTGTTTTTTGTGTTAGGTCCACATGGGATGCAAGCCTTCTCTCCCAGAGGCTGCTCAGGTAGTATAAAGGTGTTTGCTGGACAGTTCTTGCACACCCCAGTGCCATTTAGCATGTAGTGTCCAGGAGGACAGGATACACAAGCCGAATTTGCATGAGAGGAGTCTATTGCACATTGTCGACAATGAGAGGCCACGCCACCAATAACATTAGTGATGCGAATGGAGTAGATCTTAGCGAGGTCTGAGCTCAACTGCTTCTACAAAGCAAACAGAAAAATGTGATCTTATTTACCATTTTATATGGTACAAAGCACTAGTTAGTACCTGAGCGACATGCCTGTTTTAATCAACTGATACATCGCCAAGCGTCCCCTATTATGTACAGGATTAGTAGACACTTCACCTTGTACTTCTAAAATTACAGACAGATGTGGTGGTGGTGTGTTAGTGGGTGTTGGGCTGGTACAATTGGATTAGACACAGCAGTGCTGCCGGAGTTGTAAAGACTGTTAACTCACGGTCCACTTTATTATATACATTCACAATATTGCTCCACCCCATGGAGTCAGAGATAGTAGCTAATTTGTTGCTGCATAATTTGTGCTAATTATCCAGCAGAAGACTGGTCCTATATACCGCTGGTGGACTGTTTTGAGTCCAGTGGGGACACTGAGGTGGTTTAAAACTATAGCATCACTACAATATCGGATCCACTTATATTAGTGCAACATACTTTCAAAGTTAACAAGTTAAAAAACTGCAGTTTATCCAATTGGAAGTTCTCTTTCCAGGATGGGCAAGTAATAATGCCAAGCAAGCAGAAACTACAGAGATCTGGAAGTGTCAATATAACTATTAAGCAACAGTGGAATCATCCAGTCAGGTTTTGATTGCTACTAGTCCATGCACAAAAATTAACAATATTCAAAATGAAATATCATCTAATTAAATATCCCCTAATTTTGTGAGCAGTGTAGTTGAGAATATTGAGAGAACAAAAATATTAACAGAGAAAGCACTTCTTCAATTAAAAAGCAATTAAAAAACAAGTCAATTAATCAATTCACAACAAAGGACTAGGAATAGTGCACTTATTTGAAGTAACTATTGAGTTTATTTTGATGAGAGCTTCCCATCAAAGCTGGCTTCTTCAAGGTTTAGACCTAATCTACAGGAGTAATATTCATTATGTTATTGTGGATTAAAGCAGTATGTGATTGTTATAGTTTGTTCTGTTTGTTTAAAATTGGTAATAGTTCATTAACTTGTTTGGATTGCGTTATTGTTTGTTGAAAGCATGATATATTTATTTTTGCAACTTGATGCTTGAAGAGGCTTTGGTTATTTTCTGTATTTGTTGCTAGCATATGGAGAACTGAGAAATTTGTGTTTCTGAGAAAAAGTGTGATGATTTTGAATGTTAGCATAGTTGTATTCCAGATGTCACTAGTCTTTGCACTGATCTGGTGAATTTACTATTTATAAAAAGCAAAAATACTGGCCATGTTTAAAATGCATTGGCGATTTTAAATCTATGCAATTATATATAATCTTGATTAATTACACACAAATCTTAAAAAATTTCATTTTAGTCAGTACCCACCTGATGTTTATTTCAGAACAGATATGAGTCTGGGACGGTTGTGGCTGACATGCTTCCTCTGAGACACAAAGCCTATCAGCACATCTGTTCTAACTGACTGGTCATGCAGCATCACAGGGTAACTGAAAACTCTATATGCCCTTCTATGCAGACACTTGATTGGTGTCACTCTGACTGACAAAGGAAATAGAAATTGTTCTCTCTTTGACTCCCAAGATTTAGTCGACGGTGGAATCATAAGGAATTTCTCCTGACTAACAGGATAGACAATTTTATTTAAGAAACCTTTATGTGGGGCCTATCCTGCTCTCACCATATTGCCAGCCCGTGAGCGCTGAAAGCCCCATGTAAAGCTGACAGTGAGATTACTCTTAATAAGGTAAGAGTAAGACTGCTTTCCATTCGTTCCTCTCCAGGTCTCCACCACGTCGTTGTTTCTCTCATTCAAGCCCTGTGAAAAAGATATAGGCAGCATTCGAAATATATGAATAAGTCAATACATGTGTCTTTCCATTGTTTAACCAAATCATTGTACTAGTCTGTTTAATCAGAAATATAGCATATGTAATAGCAAGTGCTTTAGGACTAGAATTAATACTTACCACCATGAAGTAAAACGCACAGTCATCTGTGCATATGGTCTCAAATACAAACGTGATTGTTGAGAGTGCTCTTTCATCAACTTTCACAAAGGAGTAGGGCACACTAAGGACGGCAAAGATATGGATCATCGTACAGATTACAACACCGTAGACAGAAAATCTGAAAATCACATGATTTATGAGTAGAGAAAATTAGCTGAGTTTTAATTGCATTTTGTTTACCTAAAACCCGGAACAGTGAGTGTTAGCATCATGTTGACAGAGTTCAGATCTCCAGGTGTTGTGTAAATGTACTCTCCTGCTACCTCCCACCCTGTTTCAACGAACCACATTTTTAAACATGACAAGGAAGTACAAATTAATAGGGCAAACAAACAAAAAGTGAAGAAAGATTAGGAATAAGAAGTCAAATAAGTTGAATGGAAGTTTTAAGAGAAGAGATGAGACTGTAAGAGAGCTTTGTTTGTTTAATTTCATTAGTGGTCATTTCAGTGACACTCAAGTCAATGTCAATTCCGCGCAATCAATTAACCTACCTAATATCTTTGGACTGTGGGAGGAAACCAGAGTAAATCCACACAGACACAGGGAAGACATTCTGACTTCACAGAGTGGACAGCCTAAAACTAGGGACTGAGAGCAGATTAGAATCTGAAGACCTCAGTCATTGAGATGGGGTGTAATGCGTGAGCAGATTGGTTAGGTAAAATGGGTCAAGATCATGGGGTGCTTTAAAGGTGAGAACCTTTAAACCTTTTGATGGTAGAAAAGAGGTAAGAGGGGCTTTGACCAGCTTTCTTAAATTCATCATGGCTTGCACTGAGCCCGGACCTATAAGGTTAATTAGAATACCCAACAATGAACCATAACATGTTTTCCAACATAAATGACTGACTTTACCCTCAAGTTCCAAAACTGTGTGGAAAGCCTTTTCAAATCATTTCAAACTACATGTTAATAATACCCATGTTCTTGGATGTAGTATGTCAAAATTTTGGCTATATAGTGTACATCTTTCGTATATAGTGTAATTTTTTTAGTACAGTTGTTTAGTATTATAGCACATGGTATAATTTTTATTTTATTGCTTATTACTCTGTTCGATTTATTATTAAATTTGTTTTGTGAATTTCGTTTGTGAATTTTTCCCTCATATGGTATACACTCTAGTCAGGGAGAGTAGGGACAAACAGACCTTTTAGAACTTCAAGTTAGTCAGTGTCACAATGAAGATGTAGAACACTTTAATAGACATGAACCCATGCCTTAGATTGCCTGGCTGCAATGGACAGGCAGTATTAAATCACATCCCCTGTACTCAAAGAACAAGCTCTCTCAGAATAACAACCATGGACTGTAATTTCAGACATGTCAGCTCCCAAATATAGCCTTGTGTCACATTTGTTTTTGTCTGCCTAAATGTCTGGCTACTATGAACAAATGAACGATTCTTTCCACTGCGGATTTGCTATTAAGACATTATGGTGTTCACTTCATTGATGGTAAGGGTCAATGAATTGCAAACAGCAGGTGTATGATCAAGATGAGCACCATAAGGCTTTGTTTACCTGTGCTTCTCTGTGTGTCACTATACTCTCGTCCATAGACTGAACTCTTCATGTTGCTGGGCATCTTGTTCCACCACTTATACTCAAAACCCAGCACTGGCTCTGTTCCGACAGGACACTTCAAGCATGCTGTAAGCAAAAAATGCATGTCAGATATCTTGCATTGCACTTTGCATTTAACTCAGGTCCTGTAGGACATGCAAAACGGTGCTTTGATTGCATAAATACCGATTCCTCACAACTCATTAACACATTTCTTTTGTAATAAAATTCTATGGCCAGTTGTTGTAACAGTAAAAAAACATTTTACTTTAAACTTATCTGTAAATTAAGTTAATTTTCTCAGAGGGAACAATGTGTTTAACAGTTTAGCCAATTTTTGAATAGCTGGGCACAGCTGCACTGCACTGTGAAGTACAGTACTGTACTAAATAAATACTGTAGTAAAATAAATCCTGTTTCACTGAGCATAATACAGACGTTACTTGTACATAATACATGACGAGTACTTGTACGACATTTACAGTCAGTATGTAATGGTTGTAGCATTGTAGTGTCAGTTGCAAGCACTTATGTGTTGCAAGTTTAATGTGCTATTAACCAATTGTTATTGTACACTATATGACAAAATGTAGTTAGACATCCTTTCTATTTAATGGTATCTGTTACTTCAACCACACTCACCGCTAGCAGGTACATAAAATGAAGTACACCTGCATAATATCACCACAGACCAACAGTAGCAGTACATGCTGAACATATCAGCAACTCTCAGTATGACAGTATCATAGCTTTCCACCTTGCCATCAAGTCAGACCATCTACTTTTTCGACTGCACTCTTAAAACAAAATGGTTTGCCGACTAGGCTGGCTTGCACGGCCCTCACATTAGGTCCATTAGACATGTTTGAAATCAACAGAAATGCCAAATAAGCCAGGGTTTAATTTCATGTAATCATCAGATTCTGATCTCACAGTTACGTTCCATAATTTAATCTAAAACGCGTCTTATAACGAAACCGTATTGTAGCAGCCAGGAGAAAGGGGGCAAGCACCATAACACCCATGGGTCTGAACATAATGTTTAGATGTCTACAAGTTTGACTGTAAAATGTGCATCTAAGTGGAAGAACACTGATTATTTGCTAGAATGGCAGTAGATGTCAGGGTGATATCCACATCTGTAGAAAATAAATTCAATACAAAACAAGTAGAACAGGTCAGATATGCAGGTTGTGCAGATAAGACAGGTTTGTTAATGTATGGATTGTGTTTCAACAAAACTCTGCAGGTAGGTGCGAGGAAAATAAGCTAGTATTGCATGCAAGCATGCCAGCACAAAACGGAAATTTGCTAGAGTGGATGAACAATGGAGGTTAAACTATACAGTTTCTATTAAACAGGTTCTTCATTTCCTCCTAGGTACAGAGAAATGTGTCTAAAATTATTGTACACAGAATTTGTTTCATAATTGCATTTCCAATCAGTGAGACTTTAAGCTGTGACAGTGTGTGAATGACACCTGTTCCATTGGAGTAGAAGCCTTGGGAACAGGGTTCACAAGCTGAAGAGTTATTAGGGAAGAATCCAGGATTGCAGGGAGGACAAGTCTGCAACTTTCCTGAGGTGGGAAGATTCACTGCTCCTTCCACACTTTCATCACAGATCTTTGGCTCAACCCATTTATACATCAGCTGCGTCTGTGATGCGACAACAAAAATATGATGTTTAAAAATATAGTGAACGACTGGAAGACGCCATAATACAGATAATCTGCAACATAGCAGATACGTCTAGTGAAATCCGCTAAGAAGTATACAAACATTATAGGCTTATTTATTAGTCATGCAACAAGAACATCATTTCATTATATAACTTTCATAACTAACATATAGATTAAACTGTAATGAATTAACCATTGTAAACTCAGGAGTTGCATACTGTTTTGATATTTGATGGTACCTGGCCTGCAGAGTCACAAGGAGTATGAGTGTAAAAGTAGTCACTGGTATTGCACGGTGGCCTTTGCTTACAAGTTCCTGAGCCAATTTCTAGAGCAGCAAGAAAACAAAGGAAACAGCCAGCAGTGTTAAGGAAAAACATCATTTAGATCTAGTGATTGCATACATCAGAAGGCAAACCTTACGCTTGTTTGTTAATGTATTACAGACACTTTTATGAGGGTCTGTAATAACACTCACATAGCCGAGTATTCAAAATTACAATCCCAGTTACATTGTTCTCCAAAATGCCATAAGAACATCAAGCAACAAGAGCATTAGTACTGAGGATTAATCACCTTTTTAGTTATTAACACAAGTGGTACTTACAAAGGTCAGTTTAAAAAGAAGTATACCTGAATATTTATCTTTTTCACACTTTTGGCAAACAGTGGCACCCTTGTTGGAGTATGTGTTGCGTGGACAAAGGGCACAGCGGGCAGCCCCAGGTTTAGCACTGTAAGTTCCAGGTTTGCAATGGAAACATTCAGATGTATATGCAACCCCTGTGGAGAGTGAAGCAAGTACAAGGAAGACTTTACAGCTCTTTCTTATTAAAGAATTTCATTACCATGACATACTTGTTGCACGTCCATGTAATCAGCCCTAGAAATAGTGCACACGTTGTAAACATGGTTTATGATAATACATTTTAGTCACACTGTAAATCTAAGAAAATCTTAACCTAATAGTCTCACTGAAGAACGAATGCTTACGTCTAGTAAATAGACAATTAGGCAACATCCAGAACAATAGAATCCAGTTACCCATCTGATTTATTCGCTTTCAGCTATGAGTAGTACTTAATGTATAGCTTCAGCAGTGATGACAATGATAACTTCTTACAAACCTGTGATAGTAATGTTCTTGAGCAGCACTGGCTTTACAGCACTGCCATACAATGAGAAGCCGGTAGTTCTCCAATACAGAACGTTGTTCCCACGGTTCAGCTCCGCCTAAGGGTTAGTGAATGAAGAACACATTCAGTATCTTATAGCATTACAACTTGCACTGTAATTCAACACACTGGTGCAAAAAGAGAAATGCATTCACATGCTTACTCACATAGTGTGTGGTCCAGTCACTCTTAGAGATCTTCATCCAACGACTCTTGGAGTCTGTTGACTGGCACTGGTCATTCTGAACCTAATAACCCCCACACAGAATACATGGATAAGAACATTGTCATTCCTGATCATTAACATTTTGTCATGTTATAAGCATAATATTCCTTTGTATATAAAGTAGCACTAGCATTTAATTTTAAAATATCCACTAATTTTTGTAAGTAGTATAGTTGGGACAATATGGAAAATACATATAAAAATACACATGGTTTCTTACATTTACTTTGACTTTTATTTAATTGCAGACAGTATGAACCTGAGATCAGTTTGTAATGTTGCCATTTCTTATCACCACCCTTAAAAGATGTTTTGGCACAGAGGGTACCAAGTGATTTAATGTTTTGAGTGTTATTTTGTCCTAATCCTGCAAACACGTCTCATAATATGTAACAGTACAGGGTCATCACAGTTGAAGGCAGCATATGTTGCTTTAGAATCTCAATGTACTTTTCTGCATTAATGCTGCCATCACAAAAGTGTAAAATGCCTTTGCCATGGGCACTGACACAGCCCCATACCATGGCATACCCTGGCTTTTGGACTTGTTGCAGAGAACAGTCCTTTTTCCTCTTTGGTCGGAGCATCCTTTTTTTTTTTTTTGTGATTTTTTAAAGTTCTGATTCATGTGTGATGGTCCATTCTAAATGACCCAGAGCCCAGAGAAGCCACTTCTGGACTTCTTTTTTTGCATAGTAAAGTTTTAAGTGGCAGTTGTGAATGTAAATCCATATTGTAGTGCTTGACAAAGGTTTAACAAA
Organism: Parotocinclus spilosoma; assembly: GCA_033117975.1. Taxonomy (NCBI): domain Eukaryota; kingdom Metazoa; phylum Chordata; class Actinopteri; order Siluriformes; family Loricariidae; genus Parotocinclus; species Parotocinclus spilosoma. The sequence goes on along the minus strand of JAVSBV010165880.1, from coordinate 9,579 downwards.
GTTATCCATTTCTCAGGCTTTTCTTCTATCAGCCATTGTTAAAGGGTGGTTATTGATGCAGTGCCGTCTGAGGGATCAAAAATCACGTTTCACACACATTCAGTTTAAGCTTGTGCCCTTAGAAAACTGCAGATCTTCTGGCCATCTTTGCTCATTAAAGATTGCTCCAAATCATGATTGCAATCACCTGTTGATGGCACCTGTTTAAAATAGCTTCTTTATTTAGTTTTCATTCATTAATAGCTCTAAATTTCCCTCTCACAATTTTTTGGAATGTGTTGCAGGCAGAAAGGCATATTAAGCAGTCAACTATCTCTCACCAAGACCCCACCTGTAATCATTTACATATTAAGACATAACTGCATGCTGAGGTTTGCAGCAATCCAACATTTCTATCTGTGTACGGTACTTTGTCAATACATATATATGCAAAGATGTCACAATCTGCATCATAGAAAATGACAGTGTTGACTAATGCTGAATTGTAGAACACCATGCTAATTTAACAATAATAAGAAACAATACTAATTTAAAACTGCTCATTTCTTTTAATAGCACAAGACAAAATATTCATTTGGTTTAGTTATTATACAATAAAAGTAAATTTTCAAGTACAAATTCAATGCCATGGACACCCTTACCAGCAGTGGGAGACTATCAAAGATCACGCCAAAAGCAAAACATGCAAAAGTCAGCAAGGTCACAAAAAAGGATAACGTATACGCAACTAAAAGTCACTCTCACATTGCCTAATTTTAATATTACAACATCCACTAACAGGGGAACAACAGTGTCCAAAATGAACGTTGCTGTCCATCACATGTTTCACAAACAAGCCAGATAGGTATTGGAAAAAGGTTTAACAGGTGGATGAGATTAAAACAGAATTCATTATCCATGTTGAAAGAGTAAGATGTTGCGTTCCAATATAAGAACCTTAGATTTTCAGTGAAACATAATGGTGGCAGTATAATGGTTTGGGCCTATTTTACAGCATTTGGTCCTGTACAGCTTGTCATCATCAATAAGATGAGATAAGATTAAATAAGATAAGATTAGTCCAACAGTGGGGAAATTCACAATAACACAATTCACATTAATCAATAAAACAATGAATTATTAATTATACCAAAAAATTCTAAAAGAAAGTGTCAGAAAATCTGTCTGGGAACTAATTTTTATTTAAAAAGCACACGCAGCAAGACAGTGACCATAAGCACACAAGTTGTTCTACCAAATAATGATTAAAAAAAGAATAAATTCAATTTTTTGGAATAGCCAAGTTTACTAACCATAATCCAGCAGATATGTGTATATGTGTAGATATGTATCTGTACACACCAGATACTGTAACAAATGTTCACATACTCTTGACAGTCACTGAAATGTAATTTTGGATCAGTGTCCTCAATACATGAATGATGTTGTTGTAGGTCAAATTTAAACCAAAATATAGAAATAAAAAAAATATTTAAACAACTTCCAAGCACCAGTATTGTATGTTTTTACGCAGTTTGTGATAGAGTCCTTGTAGTCTGCAAGAATAATCACACTTCCTCTGCTATCTTTACAATAACTTGAACTTGAACTAAACATTAAGTTGGACTGAACTAGGATTAGTAAAGCAATGTTTTCAGTACTGACCTACATCAAATGCAAATAGCACTTAGTTTCTAGGTAACAGATGAATAATGATTTGAAGCTGTGTCTCATACTGGACTATAAATGCATGGTTAGATACCGCTCCAGAATTTCAGGCCAATACCACCCGTCATGTACTAACTGATGTATTTGACCAGTGCATATCTAATACAACCAAATGTGATCTTTAATAGTGACTGATACATACAGTGTATTAAAATACTCACATAGAATTCAAAGAAGATGCTGTTATCAGGATAGAGGTACTTAAATGTGACTGAGCCAGGCTTCTTCAGGTTCACTGCATAAGACAGTGTAGAGCTGCATTCATCTGTATTAGAGGCTATATAGTCCTCTTTAGGAGTCCAACTTGAACTGGACAGGGACACAACAAACAGCAATTAATATGCAGCACTGAAACTGCAAAATCTACAGGCAAAAATGGTATTTGGAGAACATTCCAACACTATCAACACACTAAATATAAAGACCTGATGAAACAAAGTTAAATCACTAATAAGTGGCTATGCGTGTCATTCACAGAATACTGGTGTTCATGTCAGAATTTATGCTAAGAAAGTACTCAGTAATGCCTTTTGGAAAAATGGTAATGCATTTACTAATGTATTATGGTCATGTATTTCAGTTAAACTAAGATAAGCCATACCTACCATATAAAACTATACACAGTAGTGTAATTAAAGCCAAAATAAGATTTTTTGCTCTTACAAATCAAAATGTTCTTACAGTTACTCACTTTGTGCAGTTAGTGTATGCGCTTCCTAAATCCATGCTGATGCCATGGCTGACAAAGCCAGCAGGCAGACTGTCCCACTCATCAAAAGCCACACCTGTGCCCAGAGAGTAGGTCCCTGCTGCACATTTCTCACATTCCTGCATCTTCATGTCCAGGTATTCACCTTCCTTGCAGGAAAAAGCTGTGAACATGTAGAGCATAGTATTTATTCTCTTTGTTATTCACAATTGCTGGTTGGGCATCAAACCAGATTAAAATGATAAATTACAAAGCAGGGTATTTATAATATTGCAATACTTTGCCATATTAAGTATTATCACAGGCCACAGTTACTGCTGCTTGTTGGAATGGAAACTTGCAGACACACTATAAGATTGGACAAAGGTCATTCCTGATCTTAGCAGCTTTAGTATAGACATAACAAAAACTTACTATGCTCCTATGAGCTACACTGTAATATTTGTCATGTGGTTCAAAACTAGAGATATAAAAGTATGATACTCACTGCAGTGTGTTCCCTTAATGGGGTCTGGTAGACCTGTGCATGTGCCTGGTTTGTTGGGTATTGCAACTCTCCATCGGGATCCCAGAACATCACAGTCTGTGTACTCAAAGTGGTAATCTGACTAAGAAAATAACAGACATACGCAGAGTAAAGATGTGAATGTTGACTAATGCTGTCTGGAGGATAAGAAGTACAATCTCATGCATGTACAATAAGTTTTATCCCCTCTGGTAAAAGTATGTTTTGTTTATTTTTGTGGATGACTTGGAAAGTTAACCACAATGTATAGGTTCAACTTTTCATATATATGCTGAATGCAAAGTTGTGATTTCCATCAACAAAACATAATTTGATTCGATATGTCAAAACTATTGTGAAAGAGTATATGTTAAATTATTTTAATACCTGGAAAAACATAGCAGATTAGCTAAGATGCAAACACTATACAGACAACAGAGAACCCATTTTCAAAACAAAATCTGGATATCTCCCTTCACTGAAAACAGGTGTTTAGCACAGATCATATAATAGATCTAAACCTTTACAGATATGTGCTGCTAACAAAACAACCTATTGATGCCCTTTCACGTATAATAATAATGGGGAAATAATATAGAAAAACTAAAAGGGGGAAAAAGCGGAGCCAAAAGGCTCCCGAACACAGGAAAACAAAAAGGAAGAAAAGGCGCGCCGTTGTGTTGCGTCCCAAGTGGGAGCAACGTGCGAACTGATGGCGAAAGGCGCCGAAGCGCCAAAATGGGGCAGACGTACAGAGAGCATGACGTGAGGACGTCTCCCAAATCACGAGGCACGGAGGTAATCTGAAACGCGAGAGGGCGAGCATGAGCTCGGACGTGCGTGTAGCTCGAGTAAGTGGAGCCAGGGTGCGTATCAACCAGGGCGCGCAGCCAGCTGGAGTGAGATTTGATAGTGGCTGAGGACAAAAAGAGCGTGAGCTCAGGTGTGCGAGGAGCGGAATGGGAGTACCTTGGTACCTTGCGGGTTTCCCCCGTACGCGTCCGTCGGGACTATAAGCCCCGGGATGTTACCAACTGACCATAAAGGTGCGCTCAGGTGGTCGGGTACGCGGTTGCAGTGGAATGACAACTTGGAAACGAACAACGCTAGAGCCCGCCCTTGAGTAACAGGAAAAGCAGGTGTTCATCATCAGGTTGTAAATCAAGTACCGGTCAATCAATGTTGAAAATCCCCAAGCAGTAATGGGAGTTAAGCCCAATTCACATCGAGTACAATTGTTACGCATAAAAGAAAACCCATAAGATTTTAAGCGTAGTGAGACCTTCACAACTGTGCTACATTTTTTGTATAAACACTCTTTAAAACGTCATGTCCACTTCTGTGTTCTTTAATTTCCCTTCGCTTAATGTGTACAAGAGATTTTTCCTTATTCCAAATAATAAACCTTATTCCAAATAATAAAAACCAGTCCTGTTTTAAGTAATACTCCTTTGTTTGTCTGGCCACTGCCTGTATATTCTCTGTAACCCATAACTGTATAAACTATCTATCTTGTTATTGTTGCTCTGCGTCCTTTCAATTGCCCCTAGGGGATGAATACAGTTTTCTGAATCTGAAAACTAGTTCACATTCACTTGTTGCATCTCTGTTTCATCTGGTTTATGTTCTGTGTTGTTCTGAATACTGTCTAGCAATGCATTTTTTGCTTATTCGAAACAAAAGTATCAGGTCCATCATATCATTATACCAGATTTTACCTACATAGGGTCCATAGCAGTACTTATACAGTTTATATTATATATATTATTATTATTATTATTATTATTATATATATTATTATTATTGTGATGTTCCTTAAATTAATGCAGTGATATTACAGTTGTGTATATGGTTGTCATTTGTGTTTTTAGCTTTATCTCTATTACATTTGTGTACTGTTTGCACACAATGTTCTTGTGAAAATTCCCTTTATATTTACATTACAGTAGCATGAAAAGACTGTATCTATGAATGTAGCTGTGTTTAGTTCCTGGTTCACAGAAAGTAATGCAATCGTTAAACAGCCCATATCTGTATTTCGTATCTACCTATTGTTACATTGGTCAAGGCAAAACTTGTGCTAAGCTAGTATTGTAACAATTTGCAGTGGTAATGGCACTTAGTATTGTCATTACTGCTGTAGTACTTGCTTGTGGAGACATCTGCATGGGTCTATAATTTTAAGTACCTGTCAGCGTTGGGTGTTTATATGCTGAAACCATCCGAAAAGGGTGACTACATAATTTTGGCCATGTAGTATACAGCACCAGTCAAAAGTTTAGACACACTCTTTTTTCCTACATTGAAAATTAATACTGAAGTCACCAACACTACATCAACATCTTTCTAGGTCAAATAGCCCTTACATACCCTGGAGGTACTCATCAGACCAAAGGAAAAATTCCCAAAGGTCTAATATCATTCCTTGTGTTCCTTGGCCCAAGCCATTCTCTTCATTTTGTTGTTCTTCTTTAGTAGTGGTTTCCTTGCAGCAATTTGACCATATGGTCAAACTTTTATCTGACATTTATCTGGCATATATCTGAACAGCTGATGTTGCTACTTGATGTTGGTAGTTTATATCTGCTGATGTAAGTTGTAATATACTAAAGCAAAGTTATGCATCACTGTAAGTTTAAGGTTTGAATGAATAAAGGCTACCTCCTGCTTCAATACAGGTTCAGAGTAATGTTTGCACAAGCACCTACCACACCTGTTGAGAATCCCCTTCAACTAGGATGTCTCTAATTCCCAGTCACCACAGAGAATGTTAACAATAATTATTTACACACCAGGATGTTCCAGGAGGAGTTTGATAAGCAAATTCTAAGACAAACACAATTATTTGCACTACGACATGCAAACATACAAACCCAATTGCCCTAAAATGCAACTGTTGTGAATCCTAACTAGAGAGATTCACTGTTTCCACTATTATCTCGTAATGCACCTATCCAAACTTAACAGACCCCTACCTGCAGCTAAATTACACTCAGGCAGCCCCACGTGCACCAAAACCAGATTAATAGTTAACAAAAACAGAAGCACGGGGTGAAAATGTTCCTTAACTCCTTCCCATTAGTGAGGCTAAATTAGAACTGTGTGTGATGAGACAGGAAGAAAAACACACTGTAAACCAAGAAAAAATAAGAACATGTTTAGTTGTATAAATATCAATTAAATGTATATATTCCACTGAAACAAATCCAGGCATCCATATGAATAACAAATCCAAGGCAACAGGACAGAGTGACCCATGTTTCTATGGTGTCTCTGCAAGGTAAAGTTAAAAACGGTATCTCATAACACTTAGAAATCTAATCTGTCCACACTGTTTTCTGTCATTTGACTTTCAAGGATGAATAACACACCTCTTCAGCTTTACTGGATAAACTGTACTGATATGTACTGTCTGTGCCACCAAAGATTTAAAAACAATAAGAGCTAATTTAGCTAATTCACAGACAGAGAAGTCAGTTTATTACCATGTGCCTGTTTCTCACGTATATCAAATGAGAACAGTACACTTATCAGCATATGTTTGCCAGTTTCATGCAGTTGTACACACCTACATCTGAACCTGTTCTAAGTAAAGACCATCTTTAAATTGATTGTTATTTTCCCCACAAATTTACATTTTTTGTAATATATTACTTTTTTCTCTCGTGTTTGTCATCTTCCTCAGCCTGTAGTGCCATCCAATTTATAAATATATTTGAACTGGTTGAACTATGCTGTATATAGGGTATCTATAAAATACGTTTTATAAATGTATTACTCCCCAAACAGCGGAGTAGCATACATATAAGACTTTTTGTTTTGTTTAGCAAAAAGTCAACTGTATTTTACTTTACAAAGACTAATGCAGTAATTAGATTATTGAATTAGTTTCTTAACTCTTTAAAATGCATTTTCCTTAACACATTGACAGAGAGATCAGAATCAGATGAACATAGTGCAAGAAAAATGACAAATGTAGCCCAGTTAACACACTAGAAATGGATAGTTTATATTATAATATAATCATAATTCGTAATAATACAGTCTACTGTAACAATTTGTTATAATATTAATATCTAAATATATATTGTTCAGCCATATACAGTATATCATAATCAAAATGTAAACATTCATTCATTCATTATCTTTCACTTAATCCACAAGGGCAGCCCTCCCGGCAACTTTGGGCTGGAACAACCTTAGACAAGGTGCCAATCCATCGTAGGGCACACACACAGTCACACACTACTTTAGAGACACCAATGAATCTAACGTGCATGTCTTTTGGACTATGGGAGGAAACCAAAGTACCCAGAGTAAACCCACGAAGACATGGGGAGGACATGTAGACTCCACACAGAAAGAACCCATGCCACTTCACCCTAGGAAAGAACCCGGGACCTTGTTGCTCCTAGGCAGCGGTGCTACCCACTGAGCCACCATGCTGCCCAACATGTAAACATGCAGACCATAATTATATTCATATAATCTGCTCACAATAACTGGGGGGTATTTTATGAATAACCATGTATTTGTTATTTTGGGGTGTTCACAAAACTTTTGATACATAGTATGTGAACTGGCAATGATAAAGTGGGAAAGTTATTTGCATTCAATAAAAATGTTACTTGTCTAACAGCATATCTTATTTAAAATGTTTTGCATCTTTATACTTTATATTGTTCAAAAGCAGTATTTCATTAGGAAAATATAAATTTTAATGCCTCTAAATTTTGTGACCAGTGTCTTTGCATACAGTTTTCTGTTAAGATCTTCATAGAAGCATATTAATTACAGTCTGCTCATAGCAACAGCCTAATTACCAGTATTATCTGTAAAATAACGGAATACAACTCCGTTCTTTTATTGTATTGTTGGCAGCTCAAAAACGAATACTTTTGGTTTCCACCTGAAAGATCAGGACATAGCTCTAAACAACACTGTGCAGATGGACACACATGGGAAACCTCATAAAAAACGTGCATAAATGTAGGTAATACTAGTTAAGAGGTGAGTATCATCTGCCAAAATAATGATTGTCTCTCAATGTTAATGTTACAATATGCTTCAACGATGGCATATCAATAATAAAATAAGATAGATAATTATTAAGTACAGCTGTTTATGAAGCCCAGTGAATTTACAGATAACTCACCCTAGAAATATCAGTCTAAAATAGCAAACTTCAGTCATGAAATCATCTTACCTCTGTGCAGATGGGCAGTTCGATAGACTTCAGGCCATTAAATAACAAAAGTGTGCAAACTATTCGAAATGGTAATAAGCCGCAGACTGGCATGACTGGAACTTGTAAACCCTTCAGTAACATACTAACGATTATAAAGATTGAACAGAACACCTGGAGAGTCCTGTCCTGTAACAGCTACTACTTGACTGAAGTCACTCAGAGCTGCCACATGCTGCTAAAGTGTGGTACTGTAGGCTAATAAGCACTCCTAAACTCCAAAACAAATAACAAACACTAAAATCCACAAGACAAATTACTCCTAGTCAGAGTGATTAAATTACTACTTCATTATTTTATCACGACTTCTTATAGTGTAGAAACTTTCTCTCCACACAAAAACAGTACAGCACAATATAAACAAAATTACCATTGTGTTGGATTACAATTATGAGGTTGTTTTTGATAGTGACTTTTTGGCACAGGAAATTCAGGCAACAGAACATAAATGGCCAAATTAACTTTTGCAATTAAGATTTTCAAGTGATCCTGCTGGTCTGGTAAGGTCTGTGTAGTAATGAAATGCAGGAATAAACAATACACTGGGAGTCATATTAGGACACATTTCCAAAGTTACCCAGTCATGTATGTACCGACAACATCAGGAGAATTCAACCTTTCTATTCCCGAGACGCCACAAAGGTGTTTGTCCAGTCTCTGGTTATGTCAAACCTAGATTACGGCAATTCTCTTCTGGCTGGTCTTCCAATCCGGACAATCAGACCCTTGCAACTCATTCAGAATGCAGCAGCTCGTCTGGTTTTCAATCTAAAAAAATGGAATAGCACCATATTACCCAAAGTCTCTAATTAAGCCACGCTCTGTACCTTGTACCTACAGAGACACACGCTTGGCTCAACTAGATGAACCCCACATAAGATGAAAGGAAGACAAGCATCAAGACTATTCTCTGTCCTGGCAGTCTCTTTCTGTGTTCAATCAGCGATTAAAACCTCATTAATGCATGCATCATTTTTGTGCTAATAAATTGCCTTACATCAATAGTAGAAGATATACACAGCACAATTAAGGTTTTTTTTCATATGACTCTGTACTGTATAAGACAGCTGCTTGACTTACAATAGCATTGTCAAGGACACATTACACTTGTTTATGCCCTAATTTAATTACATTCCCTCATAACAATTAATGTTGTCTGCTCTCTGTCCCTCTCTTCACTAAGCACAGCACAAGTAAAGACTGAAAATGCAAAAAAAGCAGGTTTTGGTTGAATGATTGGATTGTGTTCTTAGGATATTGTTTATTTGTACTAACATGAGGTTTGTTCTACTAGGAAGAATACAAAGCACATTTGTAAGTCGCCCTAGATAAGGACATCTGCCACACACACACACACACACACACACACACACACACACACACACACACACACACACACACACACACACACAC
>JAVSBV010165869.1:0-14186 GCA_033117975.1 Parotocinclus spilosoma | reverse complement strand
GGAACGTTCTCTTTACTTAACACACCATACATCACTCTCGTATCACACATGCTCCGTCCGTACCGAGCTAACAGCACCAAAATATCCTACACATTGAGTAGATACAACAGCTATTTACTGTAAATCATCATATTTGATCATTTAGAACATTCCTTTATTGTTAGAATTAATATTTTTTCAATGTATTTATTATGTAAAAGTTCCGCAAAAACCCGGGAAACAGTAAAAATCCGCTATATATTTTTATTAATAGTTTGGAAAACCCGCGATGCACCAAGGCCACAAAAGGTGAACCACAAAGTGGCGAGGGAACACTGTAACTGAATTCAAAACCTGTTTGCTCTCCACATAGATCAAAAACTTCCTGAAAATAAAAACAACTCATTAAAATTGGGTAAGAAATGTCAGTTATAGTGCTATGTAACCAAAATACCCTCATTTAGGTAAGTTTACAGGCCAGTCTTGCTTGGAGAAATATAGTGGATGCATTGGCGTATCTCAGCAGGTGTGCTGTAAGAAATTGCACGGAATTACTAAATCAGGCCATCCTTTCTTAGGTGGGAACACCCCTAAAAAGCCTGGCTTTCTGAATGCTTTCCTCTAGTGTTAAGAACCTTTTCATCCTTTTACAGTCTCTAAATCTCTTTCTGAAACACGCTGGAGAAAGAACCCTGAGTGTTGTGCGTTCTTACCAATCCCTCACTAGGTTTGATGTTGGCTAGCTGAACCACCTCAAGATGGGCTGACTGTGACACCAGAGGGTCCGAAGACAGAGAGATGATGTGGTCACACACTCCTGAAAGAGTCTTACACTAAAAAGTAAACAGTGCACACAAACACAGAAATCAAATTACAGTTTGCTTTCTTAAAATATTTATTTACCTCAAGCTTCGTTTGCTCAGACATGCTAGACACAGGAGCAGATAATTATCATATTCCAAACACAGCATCCATCTTGTAATGGTTATATTGTGCTCCTTAAGCCAGTTTATTGTGCTCCTGCTGATACTGTGCTCCTTAAGCCTGTTTATGCTTCAGGCTAACACAGCGTGGAAACACAAGTGGAAATCCGAGCTTCGTACTGGCAGAGTACTGGAATGTGAGTGTAAGCGTTTGTGAAGGTTTGTTGAAAATTGGTGATATTTCCCTTCCAACGTACAGTGTAGCTAGTGCTGTGTATACCATGACAAACCGTCAAACTATAGCAATGCTTGTCTACAGCACTATCCTGCTTAGTACTTACAGAACAATTCTTTTTTTTAATTTAAAGCTAGGTGCGTTTACATTCACCTAGTAATCCGATAGCTCCAGAAAATCCGTATTTCTTCAGATTAGACAGTAGACACTTGAGTAATCAGATAACGATTAAGCTTTGGTTTGACTCGGGCAGTAGTCGAAATTTAAACACAAGGTTAAATCTATGGTTAAAGGTTATCTCAAGACTATTCACATATATATACTTAAGTCAATTCCAATTTAGGGAAAGCGATTAACCTAACAGGCAAGTCTTTGGCATGTGGGAGGAACACGGAGTACCCAGAGTAAGCCCATGCAGCCACGTGGAGGACATTCAGACTTGACACAGAAAGGCCTTTATTTGCCGTGAGGCGCCGGTGTCACCGTGCCACCCAAGAGTCGGCCTGTTACTAATACCTAAGGCACTGTGTATTTCTTTCAGTTTAACGGCCGATAGTTTATGCTCGATGTCTTTTGTATAATCACAGCAATCATGTTTTATTCCTTCAAATATAAGAAATCATGTTGTGGTTAAAACAGTAAAAAACTAAGATTCTTTATATACACACTACACACTTTAAGAAGGCCACACATGGACTTATGAGGCCACAACTCACCACATGCAGAATCTTGTTCTCCGTCTCATAGACTGTGCAGTCCTGTAAGGAACAAATACACGTTGCAATTAGTTTAAGTGGCTTTGAGATTCTCTACATTCACATGTAAAGGCTGCACAATACTCCAATGACTGAAACATTTCAAGTGCAGAATCGGTTTTGTGAATTCATATAAACTATATGAATAAACTGAACGTTGTGTTACCTGGTGGAACATCTCACTATCTACAGCATGCAAGTGTTTATTTGCTCCCATTCTCAGGTGGAGCTACATCACCCTTGGCTTAAAAATCATGCACTTTGTGCCCTATGGTACAAACCATATTCTTCTGACCTTTTAGCACAATCCCTTGCAGTGTCTTGCCCTAACAGCATTGGGATCGTTTTTTAAAGCGAATTAAAATAAATTGTAAATGAACTGCGGCAGTAAGAATCCCAATCCCTTATTACTGAAGCGACTGTAGCAAACCACATCTTTTCCACCTACTGTGTAATATACATGTAAGGGTCCGTTATTTGATGCAGTCACATCCTACTGTAGTTCCTGCCATGATTATAGCCACTGGACGGGCCCTATGATTCATGTGATGTGGAGAAATACTAACAAAAATTAAGGAATCGGGGAATAATCACAGACCAGATCTAACGATGGAAATACAGAGATTTCAATTTTCTTCTACAGTTCTATTTTTCGTTTTTTATGATTACAGCCAACCGAAAGGAAAACAGAACCTACATTCTTTGTATCACTTTTAGTTGGAGCAGTTGGCATTGGCAGGCCATAACCCCCCCATGTTCTCCAATACATAAAGTATTTTAATTTTACTTTTCACTTTAAATCCATTATTTACTAAATAACATGATAATTTTAACACTTTATTATTAAATAAGCTTCGTGTTAATGATTGTGTCCAACTGTAGATCAATGGAAGTGTTTTAACTAATAAGACTTGGGATGCTAATATACGATACAGATGGATTAATTCTACTGACATTACTTTTTCTTGGAAAAAAATTGCTTGAATTAATGATAAGAACCGAGTTACCACTGCAGTTATAAAATGTGCACCCATTTGTGTTGCTAAATGTAAAACTATAGCACCAATTTCATTTTTATTTTCTTATAGAAAACTAAAACTGATTTTACAGATTTCTAGCCTGGAGATGAGAATGAGTTAAGAATAAAGCAAATATTAGCATAATTAACATTAACTCAAGTCTTCTACCTTCCTTTTCGTTAGCTGTATGTTACAATTTTGAATTAAATACTATTTAAAATTGTTTGAATATGAAAATAATAAATGTAATAAATGTTTATAGTGTCTCCCTATCACCACTACAACTGTCAGCTAGCTGATCTGCTAAGTTGGCTTTTTTCTCCCTTGCATTTATGTAAGCACCAGCTTACAGAACTCAGCATATTTAATAACATGTTTAAGCTTTTATCATGTAAAGTCTGGTGCTGGTTTAGCTGTTGAACTTAAATGATTCTGCCCATAATGCTTATAAAGCTGGTTATCCAGCATACCAGTATCTAAAAAGTAACTTATGCTGGTATTTGCTGTTTTTTTTAAACACTTGGTCACATTCTTGGTCACCTGTGACAAATATAAGTAGATCAAGTTTAACAGTAAGCTAGCTGACCCGTTCTTTATGTGATTTTCTTCGTATATGACATTTTGAGATTTACAGTCTATTTGCTATTAAATCGAGCTGAACTGAAGATATCTCGCTACTGAATGATCTCTTCACACTTGGCCTCGTGCTGGAGTCTTAACTCAGATCAGAGGAATGTCTGAGCCTCCTGCTCTGCACTCTGGCCTGGATTAAATATTGGATTAGAAGAATGCTGGAGGTAAATACCAGCTTTCTTTTCAGTGCTGCTCTCTGACTACGACCAGCTGATCTGAACATATCTGAGATATCCATCACCTGCCCAATAGCAGCCCATAATGCATCTCAAACGACACTGCATTGTACAGGGTGGGTCAAAAGTAACAGAACACCCTTTTATTTCAGAAAAAAGGCTAAATTTAGGATATGTCCGGAACATAGCCGACATCTTGAAAGCCGCCATATTTTTTATGGAGGGTAAGTTTTGAAAATGGGAAGATGGTCATGTAGGATTTCAAATCGATTGCTGCAGACTTACAATATCTCTTGTGGTCCCAAAGTTATAAACACAGAACGTTCACAACTTTTGTTGCTCTGACAAATGAAGAGAAATGAAACTCACAGTTCATTGTGCGATTACATGCACTTAGTGGTCTGATAACTCCAGAAAATCCGTATTTCTTCAGTAAGTCGATCAACGATTAGACAGTAGACACATTTAGTAATCAGATAACGGAGAACCTCAGGCAGTAATCAGATTCTACTTTGCAACCAAGCAGTAATCTCACAGAAATATGGGATATACACTTTATTATTAAAGAATCATAATGAATATGAATAATTCCTTATTTTCTTGTGTATATACTACATTTTAGATTGATTCATCTAGATTTTGTGTTTGTTTGTTTATTTAACGCCGTTATCGTCATCAGTGCCCATTTCAGCAACACACACAAGGTTAAATCTATACAAAAGATTATCTCAAGACTAGTCACTTACATATACTCGAGTCAATGCCAATTTAGAATGATCAATTAAACCCGAACACGCATGACTTTGGACTGTTGGAGGAACCCAGAGTACACCCATGCAGACATGGGGAGGACATGCAGACTCGACACAGGAAGGACCCAGACCACTCCACTCTGGGATGACCTGAGGACTTTATTTGTTGTGAGGCGGCTGTGCCACCGTGTCACCCAAGAGTCGGCCTGTAACTGAAGGTGTTGTAAACGCATTCACAGAAAATTGCATCCGTTTTTTCTGGTACTTGGTGTGAACAGGCCTTCAGACTGTCTACTCTACTGCGTATTGTCTTTTTGCTTACACTGCTGTCCCAAACGAGGCATGAGTGCATCCAATAGAGGCATGAAAAATGCAACTACATGTGTTAGAAGTTTTGGAAGAGGGCATTTGTTAACTGGATGATTGGGCCAAATTTTATTATTGCAGATTCATAAGATCAGGGCATCACACTTTTACCAAGTACGTATTCTTACCTGTTGTACAATGGTTGTGAGCTCCAGGCAGAGCTGGATCACGTTGTTCCTGGTTACAGAATAGTCCGTTACAGCGGCAAATGGTGACCTGAAAAAGAAGTAGCATCTGGAATTAACCATTAGATCATTCTTAAGGTCAGGCCTACTGGATATATTGAGTAATGTGTGCATAGTGAGTTCCCATATATAATAAAAAATGCCAGTCATTTTATTAGGTACACCTCTTTGTTTCTACACTTCTTATTCATTTTACAGTTCAGCACTTAGAAGTTCTGCAATTACAGACCATAGTCTATCTGTTTTTCTAAACCCTGGATCGTCTGGTCCATAGTTGAGTCTGGTCCATCGTTTTTCGCATATCCTACTTTACCAAGATGTCACATTATATTGCAGTAATTATATTCCACAAAACTTTTGCATTTGTACGTAAAATGTTCTTCAAATTATTTTAGGGCTATATGCTGTTCGAAATGGATGTCCATTAGGGCTAAATTTGGACCAGATGGTCTAAACACCCAATTTTCAAGGTATACTTTTTGCCCTAAATAAAGGCCATTCGGCCAGACCACAACCTGTTGTCGGAAATGATGCTCTGGATAATGTTCTGCTGGAAATCCTGAGTCTGGGAATTTATGTGTATGTTAATTTGATGCATAATACCTATCTAAATATCGTTATTATGGACTGGGTGATTTTAATATTTGTGAATTTGTGCATGTAAGAATATGGGCATGCGTTCTGTTGGGAGAACTGGCAGTTTGAGAGGAACTATTTTTTAGAAAAGCTAACATTACGCAAATATCTCCTTTGGCCTTGGAGGTTTAGGGTTGGAGTTATGTTTGCACGTAGCAAAATATAGCTACAGTAATACATGGTTATGCTGAAAGCCTCATAAATTACAGCATGCCTGTGTGTCCAGCAATGCATCTAAAATGTGTCGAGAATTTTGACAGCCGTAGTCTTAACGCAGTGTATGCGCATGCATCTCAGATTGCATCTTTGCTAGCACAGTGTGTCCTGCAGACCCAGTTTCCTCTGTATCAATAAGTGCTGCAGAATGTAGGTCATTGTATTGAGGCTGTGTTCTATATACTTTAGGAACATTGCCTTTTTCCCTGTGTGCTGCTGCAGGTCTTTAAATACTCCATGCTGCCAGACTCCTGAGCTTACCGTTGTTCCACAAAGACCTTATTCGAAACGCAGACGTCACAATGAGGTGAAATCCACGTAACGCAGCCCTCTAGTTGAGCTCCGTCTTGTACGGCGCGTTCAGACCCTTGCCAAGTCATGACACACTTTAGAACTTTATCCCATCAAATCTCCTTCCTGCTCTGAAGCGCCTTTATTGTTGAAATTGGTCACAAATAAACAGAAGCAAGCTAAAATGCTTTCCGGCAGTGGGGATTATTTGTATTCTTGGGAGGAAGGTCGGACATACGGTTATGCCTTTTCCAACAGAACAAGAAAGACGATAACAAGAGATCCAGACTACAGAATGAATACATAAGCGCATCCCTAGCACAGCTGTACTAAGACCGAAATCTGCACAGTCCCGGTGTGAATGATGCCATCGCTAGCTGAGATAAAGCAACATGTTTCCTCTGTCACATCTAGAGACGCTGAAGGCCCTTTTGTCTAAGGACGACCTGACAGATGGCGAAGGCTATTGACGGATGCTGGCATTTCAAGGCCCATCACCTTGTCACCCGAGGGTCCACTCAAAATAAAAGGGAGCAGGACAGACAAAGGAGGGCGTGATAGTGAGAGAGCAGTTTTGTACGAAATGGAAGGAAAATGCATTTGTGCCTTGTTGCCTGTGTTGTTTTATGAGTCTTAGGAGAAAGCATTCCCATAGTTAGGAAGATCCAAAAGCAGCAAGTAAACAGCTGACTCATTTTCACCAGCCCTGAATGGTCTTTAAGGCATCTGTTTGCCAATATGGCAAAATGCTAGATGCATTTTTGCCCTGATTGGTTGATGGCAAAACCCTATCCAGGATAAATCTAATAAAGAGAACCAATATTTGGTTTTCACACCCATATTTGTGTGAAGTCAGCAAGTGGATCCAAAGCCTCCATCAGCTTTCATGGCATTTTCCTGGAGAGTCCACAAACACTGTACTATTAATGACACAAACCAGCAGCAATCATGCAATTCCAGCCCATTTGTTTATTCATAATACTGGAGGATGACATATATTTTTACAATTAGGGCATATGCCCAAATTAAGGCTACACCATAACGGCTAGACCAAAGCCGCCAGCAGTCGCAACTCCTCCAGCTGCCTCCAGCAAAACTTCAATTAGCTAATGAATGAGATCAACTAAGCCCAGCGCTGCCCAGGCAGCCTGAACACGAGCCATAAGCAGCTCCAATGTTATAGCCACCCATCCAGGCGATGTCGCACCTCAGCCCACACAGCCCAAAATGGCCACATTTGTGGATTTCAGCCATCTTAGTTTGGAATGGACAAGTTTGAACCAAAGTGTTAATTTTGTCTACATTACATCATGTTGTTTTTAAAATATAAATCATTTTTCAATTACCACCCCCTCACAAATTCTCTCTCCCCTTCTCTGTTTCACTACCTCACTCTCTACATGTTCAGAACTGTCCTAAAAACACATCTCTACTCAGCATTTCACTTAACACTTCCTCCTTCTATTTCTGTTTTCTTTGTTGTGTTTATCTGTACTTATTACCTGTGTAAAGAAACCTTGCGTATTGTAAAATGCACTATAAAATGTAACATTATAATAACATTATTATTCAATACAGGTCTGCGCCACAAATTCTTTAGAATTATAATAGGAAATAAAAATCCAAGATCTAATTTACATCTGTATGGGTGAGTTTAAATGTACTTAATAATCAGATAACTGCACAAAATCCAATTTTGGATTTTGGATTGGCTGTAATCCAATTAATGGACCTGAGTAACCAAATAATGGTAAATCTTCAGGTTGACATGATTCAGTCATTTATTCAATTACAAAACCAGTTTACAATCTCACCGAAATATGTGATGTAAACTTTAGACTTTAAATTTAAATATTAAAATTAATTTTCTCAAGTATACTGCAAAAACTGTATATATTCTCCACAAAGTGTAGTGAATATGACTATTTTATTACATTTCATATAAAAAGCTCTAGGAGCAATAGAAAAATCATTTAAAATACACAGATCTGGCAACAGTGTCTATCTACGCTAGCATGCCGCTTGGTCTAAAAAAACTGATTGAAATCGGGATCCTGGTATGCATGCTATGAGAAATCAGATTACTGGGTTTAAAATCCAGCTCTCTTTATTCTTCTTAATCTCTATATTGATCTCAGTGTTGATATGGGACATCAGAAGTGTCCATAGGGTCACTTCCCTGGCCCCCTCCCAAAATTGCCACTTCAGAAGCATTCAATGCCATCGTCATTGCTCTCTCTTTCCCTGGAGCTCTTTCTTAAATCTCCCCTCGGTAGTCATCATCTCTGTCTGCAGAGCAGACAGCTGCTCCTTTGAGAACTGGTTCTGGTAAGAACTAGTGAGACTGATGAGCTTAATTAGGTCACCATTAACATGAGGATCCAAGGCGCTCCCAGTTGGTGATGATTACTGTGTTTCTTGGTTATACCCTGACTGTGGGCAATTGTACATTAACTGTGGAATTAAAACCCAGTTGTCTCATCATAGAGGGACTGAACACAATCTGGCAGGAATACCTTCTGTCATCATATTAGTAGTCAACCACAGGTCAGCCACTGTCAGAGTTGTACCCAAGCCCAAATAAAGGGTGAGCGTGAACGTGACCTCACTTTGATCAGGACCACGGACCATGCACATCCTCACTGTGTCTGCGTGGATTTACATTTAAATTAACATGTACGGTATTTAGCAGACGTGCTTATCCAGAGCGACATACACAAGTGCTTTAAGACATCAGTAACATAATCCTAATAATCAGGAATCTAAACAAGAATACACTTCTGAAACGGTAAAGGTTGTGTTTTCTTTAGGAGAATGAAATACAGGAGTGGGGGTTTTAGTAGAGATAAGTGCGGAATAAATGGGTCTTCAAACGGCGTTTGAAGATAGCCAGAGACTCAGCTGTTTGAACGTTGAGGGGAAGTTCATTTCACCACAGAGAAGAATCTAGATGAATGCCTTCCTTGTCCCCTCATATATGGGGCGACCAGTCGAGCAGTGCTAGAGGACCGGAGTGAGAGAGGTGCAGTGTGGCGTGTGATAAGTGCTGCTAGGTAGGAGGGTTTAGGTTTACTTCAGGTGCACCAGTTTAGTCCAACAGTGAAATACCATACATTAGGTTAATCTATTATACCAAGTCATGATCTCTGTACGACTATGTATGACTAGTTTAAGTAACGCTGTTTAGCGATGTATCAGAATCATTTCAAAGTTGTCTAATGTATGGTCCGTTTAAAAGTAGTCTACATAAAAAACACCACACTAGTTGTTGGTTTTAACAATCCCACTGGTTTCCACCCTGCTGAATTACTGAGTCATCCTCCAATTAACTTTTTATACAGGTTAATCAGGAAGACTTGAATAATTACATTCCAATCAATGTTAGCACATTAAGAAACCCCCCTGCGGACAGGAAGGGCACGAAACTGGTAATGAAAGTGAAAGCGCTAATGCTGATCAGTCTCATAAGCTGAGAATATTTCCACCTTGCTGATTAGCCATGAAGGAGAATCCCAAGAAACGGCACAGCTTGACCTACCTGATTAGATTGTGAAGCTCTGGCTAATATCTAATATGTGAATCAAATCTCACATCAAAATGTTTAATTTTAAACAGAGTTTTAGGTTTTACAACAAAGTTCATGTTTGCTTGCCATGTACAAATGATTGTTGGGGGTTGCAGGCTGTCCCATTTATGATTGCAGCAGCCTAACCAACAATTCCAAACTAATGGGAGTGTTTTATTCAATATTTATAGTGTTTCAAACCTTTTGGGTGTGTAATTTTGCAGGTAGCTTTTTGCAGGACTAACCTATCCAACCAGGCCAGCAGACTCTTGGCAGCAGCAATCAAGTCCACTACGGAGGTGAGGAAGTCGTTGGGCAGTTTGCGGGTGGTGCGTCCATCATAGTGACCGCTGCGTCGGCGGCCCGTTATAAAGTTCTGCAGATTCTTGGCAGAGGCGTTGAGCTTGTGAGAAAGAGTCTTCAGGTTCTCCGTTTCAAGCCCGTAGTTCTGTACAGACAAAAGCCACAGAGTCAGTGTCAGGGTAGGGTAGAGCATTTGAGTGACACTGCCACGACAACTGAAAGTGACTACTTAGGTGTAGAAGACAAGTGGACTCGAGCACATTTGCAGCAAGATTGAAAAAACACATTATTACCATTATTACCAGTTCATTAAAGTGAACTGTTTATATTTTATCAGTTCTAAAAAATTTATAAGCAATTCCCTTTGACTGTCAACCTTACCAAAGAAAAAGTATCACAAGCAAAGAAAAATCTATTATATTGCCCGCTTAGGTTTATAGTTAAAATTAAGGTATGAATTTTTTATGACATTTCAACACTTGCATATTAAATATTCAGGACTGTTTCATACACGCCACATTCATAGTGGCTTCACATCTATAACAATGTCTTTTCCTTAGTATTAAGTATGCTATAGTTAGCATTTGAAGCTTGGTATATTATTATCATTATTTCTCTTAGAATCCTCTGGGCACTCTTTCAGGTGGAGTGACTAGTCCAACTTGTCAGTAAGACTTGGTACTGGATAATCTCTACTAACATAATTCCGGGTTGCCAGGTAACAGGCACTGCAGCAATCTGATTTGTCAATCCATAGCAGAAAAGATCCATGACTGAGTCTGGCTGGAACTACAAATACATGTCTGATGGAGGGAAAGGAAAGATTTGGGCTCTCCCTGTCACTGCAACAATGACCCCTGTCAAGCAATGGAGGTGTTATAATAATGGAGATGGACATAGGGAGCGTGGTCTGTTCCTCACATGGATTATAATTGCCTTCTGGTGACAAAAAGACATAATTGACCACAATTTGTACAGATACTCTCATCGTAAGACTATGGATTTGCAATGACCCTGGAAATGGCTCAGTGGATCAGCAGTTCCCCGTGTAGCTCTAATGGCCACGTTAAGAGTCACTTAAATCACATTTCTTCCCCATTATGATGCTCGCCTTGACTTCAGCTGGTCGTCTTGAGCGCACTTACTTGCATTAACGCATTGAGTATATACCATGTGATTGGCTCATTGGATATATGCATACACCAGTTAGACCGGTGTGCCCAATAAAGTCGGAAAGTGTAAGTGTGCGAAAGTCTGAAGAAAAGTCTGAATAAAAATACACAACAAATCTTCACCCTATTTGATTCATGGTTAATTTATTTGTCCTTGTCATGGTTGTGATTGGGGCAGAATTATATCCAGAGTGCCAGTCCATCTTAGGGCATGACCAGTGGCACATAATGCACCAGGGGACAAGTAAAATCTAGGTTGCCCAAGGTGGTTGGGTCTCTTTTAGAGTTTTGGTCCTCTCAAGTTTCTTCCTTATTGCTCTTTGGAGTTTTTCCTTTCCACTGTAGCCTTGGGTTTAATTAAAGCTGTGTCCCTAGACAGTTGTTATGCTGCTTTGTGATAATGCTCTATTTTTCAAAAGCACTGTATGAATCAATTTGACTTGAGTTTACATACTTCTATGCATTTAAAACTTGTAAAGCTGTGTGGCATCAACACTGGCTGCTACATCTGGCTTTTATCTTGGTCAGGGTCACAGAGGTTCCATCAACTTTCCCACCAAAAACAAGTAACATGTAAGTACACAGATGGACCCCAGTACATAGAGCAGAAGGGCTAAGTAGAGGTCTGTTGCAGGACAGGGGATGTTCCCTCAGACACAGGGATTTAAACCTGGCCACGTGTAGTGCTGGGCAAGTGTCTTAGACCTTTGAGCCTCCTGAGCCCCTCAACACCATAATGATGCTCAGATACTGCACTTGATTCCATATACACACCCCTCCCCATAGCAGATGAATATTCAGAACCTGACTAAGTGTAGCAAAGTGCAGTGAGTGGGTAGCAGGAGACCTTTGTGCTCACTCAACAAAACGTGACTAATATAAATAGTACATGGAGGATCTGGACTGCCAGCTTATGTAAACCAAGAATTTATTAGTCACTTCATAGACAGCTGTTAAAACTACATTTTTAAACAAGTGAAATAGTATAATAGGTAAAGTAACAATACTAACATTGGATGCTGTAGAATCCTTAACTGGTATGATTCTGAACCTAAAGGTTTTTTTTTTTTTATTAACAGACATGCATGAGGGTGCTGCCGGGGCTGAAGTGCCCCCAATTGCATAAGTATATCTCTATAAACGTTTAAAAAGGGTTTTTGTTTTGACTTTTATTTTAGTGCAAACAGTATGAGTCCAAGATATTTGATGTATTTATCTGGTCATATTCATAAAAAAAATCTATTCCTGCCTTTCAGGTCTGAAACATTCCAAACACAGTTGAGATGGAGTAATTTAGGGCTAGTAATGAGGTTAAAGAAACAAAACTAAATAATAATGTGATTTCATACAGGTGATGCCCTCTCGGAGCCACTGCCCCCAACACCTCCTAACAGCTAGGTCAGTACAGAATAACCAGTACATAACTGCCAGTTAGTTAAAACGACCATCCTGCTCCTCTCAGTCCAGTTATGCACTCCCCTCTCTTTGTCAGCTAGGCGAAATGTCTTCTTGTGCATCATACAGTCATGTCTAGCAGTGCAGCCAACTACATGTATCTCTGCCCCAAAGTAGCTTCTGAGAACCTTTTTATAGGGCAGCAGGGATTTTTCAACCTCTTGTGGAAAGACTCTTGTGTCTAATCAGATCACATCTGTAATCATTTACATATCTGTCTGAGATAACTGTATTCAAATTTTAATGGAGATGCCTTTGATTGTATTGTTGGCTTGAACCCAGCAAACTACCCATTTCACGAACTAGGCTCGTATCTGCATATTCTTCAATTGCCATTTGCTTTTGAGGACAGTTGGGAAAGTTTATGGCATGAAAGTTTCTTAGAATTAATGAATTTTAATTACAGTTACAGTTCTCTCAAACTTGTAGTGTGCCATCAAGATAATTAAGCACGGGGCACTAATTTATAACCAATTTTTTAACTTTTTTAACCAATTTTTAGCAAGAGTACCGATGATTCTGCAGCTCACACACACACACACACACACACACACACACACACAAAAACAGGCTTTTAATTGGATGTAAAGTGAAGAGACTCAGTGTGCTACCGCTGGGTAATGATAGAGCACGAGGAGTGTCGTCCATAAAAATGAGCCTTCCCATATCTCAGCAAGACTGTAGCTTCAGAGCCTCTACTACTCAATAGCTAAGAAGCAGCCATTGTAAAGTAGTACATGGAGTGTGTTAGGCAGAAAGAGAGATTTTGTGAGATTCCCATCTGACAATACTACAGTATCACCCTTTAAGGTTAATAAATATGAATGGGATCCATCATGATCCTGAAAATAACAGAATCTAAAAGGAACCCTTAGGGGCTGGGTTCTTCTGGTTCACGAAATCCTGTTATCTGAATGAACTTCAGAACAAAACATGGTTTGGATAGTCAATACTCAGAAGACAAATGTAATTATTTCTTATGAGAACATCCCAACCTCATTCCAGCATCTTCAAAATCATCTTACTTTCAATGAGGTCTCTGTAATAATGGTGCAGAGGATGTTCTTATGGGGGTTCGGGGATTTTTTCCACGGAAGCCACTCAAGTGCTTGTCAAGTCTCTTACGTTAACACTTCAATCATTTAGCAGACTAGAGTCATTGTGGCTTATAGGCTTTGCTTGAGGACTCAACAATGGCAGCGTGGCAGATGTGGGATTTGAACCCTGGACCTACGGTGCACAACGGTTCACAGTCCATTAATATTAATTATCAAATTTAATCTGGGAGTTTTGCTTGTGCTTTAAGTTTGTAACTGTAATTTAAATGGTGGGCAATACCCCAGTAACTCTCAATATAACACATTTACAGGATTCGGATTTCAAGAAGTCTGTTTCTGCCCTGCTGTCCTTAAACAAAGTCCACAGAGAAATGGTTTGCACAAAAAACAATTACAGTGCATCCGGAAAGTATTCACAGCGCTTCACTTTTTCCACATTTTGTTACGTTACAGCCTTATTCCAAATT
>JAVSBV010165840.1:0-14188 GCA_033117975.1 Parotocinclus spilosoma | reverse complement strand
CATTTAATATGTTACATATTACGTCCCGTCTTGTAACATAGGGCATGTTCGTTTAATCGGACCAGCCGGTTATTGGGACCAAAACGATCGCGCCCCGATGTGGTCCCATTAACCGGAATCGACTGTATATGAAGTCACTTAACACTAAAGTGAACAGAAATGAGCAACAAATTAACACATACGTTTTTATAACAATTATTATTTGCATTTAATTTGTTTGTCTGAACATAAAGGATGCCTTTGGTAGTTTCATTAATGTTTTTGCTTTAGTGGTGTAATGTGGTGTTGCTTTTAAAGTTATAAGTTAACTTTAAACTATAAATAACATTAAACTATGACCCGTCATTAGCTTGTCTGGTTTTCTTTTACATCTTAATCGAAGCGAAAAACAGAAAGATACTGGTTCTGATTGAAAGCGTTAACCGCTCAGGCTTTCTAACGACACTGAGGGCTTCTGGGAAATGTAGTGCCTGTTGTGTCCTGTAGTTCTGCTCAGCAATCCGATATGAAAAAAAAACGGCATTTTGACGGCCGTGATTTTAGTGTGGCACGGCAAGGTGGCTGTGTAATAATCAGCTCTGAACTTTTATCGTGATCAAGCTTAGTTACTGTTGATCTGATCCGGTGTTTAGAGGAAGAAAACATTAGGCAGGGATGTACATCATTAAACAGGTGACACTAATCTCTTAAAATCTCCATTTTGTTACTGATTTGAATGGTTGATAAAGCTTTAATATAAGCTCACCACTCAGTCCTTTAGCTTGCTGGAGCGTCTGTTGATTTGGATCAGGTTTCTCGTTGCTGCTCTCTGTAGATTCGTGTTTGTTTACTTCGACATCTTTCTCACTTCCGCATGTCTCGATGATTTCATCTGCCTCCCCCTTGGATTCAGGTTCGGATCCAATTCCGAGCCACGACTCCCAGGTTTTAAACATCTTTACCCAATTGTTGTCGGTTTAAAATCTCGTTAAAAGTGTAAGTTTGCCCAATAAAACCTCTCGCTGACGAACACTTACTCCATGTTCTTACCTTTCCACGTCGAACCGAGGGCACTGTGACAACAGAGGCGAGCTAGCCTGCGTACTACCATACTAAGCAGTACGCAAAAACGGACGGTCTGCAGCACGTCCAGCTGAGAATACGTACTATTTTTACGTACTGCATAGTAGGGTAGTATGCAAGCCTGCCTCTTCTTGATATTTCAAACGGACTAATATTGAAACTGCGCACACTAGCGTACGGGAATGGCAATGACTACAGCAATATGCTTAAAAAAAATAAGTAAATAAAGAAATAATTAAATAACACTTGGTATTTATTTGTAGCCAAAGTCTGCTGTTCTATTCTGGACAATTAGTTCTGGATTCGGTAGTGCATTATGGGCAGTTTGGCCATTGTACAGGCATGATTGACCGTGTTGGGGGGTGGGAGCACAATTTGGCAATAACCACCTTATCCTGTAATTGACTTTAACACTGTTTAGGAAACATACTTGTCTTCACCCTGTGAATTTTGAGTATAAGACAATTGGGGTTAAAATTTTAAAGCAAATCTTTCACGATATATTATTATGTGAAGTGTAATTTTCTAAACAGACTAACTCCACGTGTTCAGCACTGTGGTCCGGCAGTCCGTTGGGTAGCACCGCTGCCTCACAGCAAGTAGGTCCTGGGTTCAATCCCAGGGTGGAGTCTGTATGTCCTCCCCATGTCTTTGTGGAGAAACCTGATCCAAATCAACAGTCTTTGTGGGTTTACTCCGGGTACTCCGGTTTCCTCCCACAGTCCAAAGACATGCAAGTTAGGTTAATTGGTGTCTCTGTGTGTGACTTTGATGACAGGCGATGCGACACGTCAGTCAAAGTATCCCCTCGTTGCGTCTTCGCGGGACCCCGCATTAAGCGGGACTTGAACAGGGAGGAAAGAAGACTAACGGCACACGATTGTGTCCCGATGTGGTCCCATGAACCGGAATCGACTGTATTCATGGGGGTGAACATAAGCATGTTAAACTGGACCAGAGTGCCCCCATATTGTGTTCAGTAGGGTGTTTGGTCACCCAAGAGGGTCAAAACACACTGACAGCGATGGGGCATGGACAGGATCAGATTATCCAGAAGTTCTTGTTCAGTCTAACTGAAGCAGACAGTAAGGCTGATGGGCCAAGCAAATCTGAATAACAGAGCAAATCTAATTACTGTGGCGTTCAAGTCGTCCCTGATTAGGCCTTTTCTCCTGTTTTTTTTTCTTTCCAAAGGTCTCCAGTCAAGCAGCGCTGCATAATGCTGATCCTTTATGAGTGTCATTCGTGAGAGGATGTGTGTGCCTGCCTGATTGTGAAAATGAGCGTGTCCTGGGCTCTCATTTCAGCTCTATATGAGCTCGCATTTGAAGCTCTGCTGGAGAGGAGACTCGTTAGAACGTGGGAAGAGCAGTTTGAAATTAGAGCACATGTTCAAGATGGCAGCAATAATGGAAACAATACCTTCATATCAAGGAGCTGGTTAGGGGTAGGGCCACCCTTTGACTCCAGGACAGCTGAAAATGTTCTTGGAACACTGTTATATAGATCCTGAAAGTTTGAATTGCTGATTGGAGCATCTGGGAAGAAGCAAATCTGGGATTGGTTTGAGTGAGAAAGGGGGAGCAGATTGGTACAGTATGGGTTCCACAACTTGAAGGTTCAATCATCTCTGGTGATCTCAGCACTGGTGTTTAGGGATGCATGGAAGATGATGGACCTCATCCAGGTGTTCATCAAATCAATCTTGGACATCATCCTAGGGTATGGGAATAACATTAAGAAACACCTGGACCACCGGATACACCTTCTCCTGCAGGATTACCACACATTATTGGCTGTTACTGTACAACATGGCCAACCATCATACTTAATATTTCTAGGATATGATCGCAAATACTATTATCTTCACCAGAACACACAACTGCACAGAGAATCTGATGGTCTTAAAATGGTCTTCAGTGAAATAAGCACAGTTTTGGTTTCTGCTGGCAAAAGTCCCAGCACTTTGCAAATTTAGCCAAATGCAAAAGTAAGCAAAGCATCTTATTCTACCTTCCTCTTTGTTGATGATGTCGGTCAACACACTGCAACATCAAATACCTTTACAGCCGATGTTTTATAAGCTTATTGTCCTCAATACACTGCTCACAAAAATGAGGGGAGATTTTATTATGGGAAATTTAAGTTTAAAGTCTCCCCCAATTTTGTGAGCAGTGTACATTATTAAGACCCTATTTTTATTAACCTACATAACCCATATACGACCAACACGGTGACTCTGTGGGTAGCACCACTGCCTCACAGCAAGAAATCCCCGGGTTCAATCCCAGGGTGGAGCGTCCTGGGTCCTCCCTGTGTCAGTGTGCGTTTACTCCGGGTACTCCGGTTTCCTCCCACATTCCAAAGACATGTGTTAGGTTAATTGGTGTCTTTAAAGTAGCCCTTCGTGTATAACTGTGTGTGTGCCCTACGATGGATTGGCGTCCTGTCTAGGGTTGTTCCTGCCCTGGCACCCAGAGTTGCTGCGCGGGCACCGGCTGGCCAGCAACCCCGTGTGGATTAAGCAGAAGATTATGGAAGAATGAATAACCCATAAACACTGCTCACAAAAATGAGGGGATACCTCAAGATGAATTTAAAGCAATAAAAATAAGCATTTGATTTTATTTCATTAAATGAGGTAATCAGAAAATGAAAAGTTAAATAAAGTTGTTTGATTATGCAAATGAGATGCAAACTCAATGATGGTAATTGAGTAGCAAGTTATATACAGTCGATTCCGGTTAATGGGACCAGCCGCTTATTCGGACCAAATCCTAAAGTACCAAAAGAAATCCTATTATATGCGTGTAATGTTATTCGCTTATTTGGAACAAAGAACGTGAGAGAATAAGAATAAGAAAAAGATAGTGAGTGATCAGCGAGATATGGGAGGATTTTTGGGATCTCCGGAAGAATTTATGCTTTTAAAAAAGGTCAGGAAATCCGAAAAGTTGTGTTGACAAGAGCAAAACGAGCGGCAGGTGACCACGCCCACCACTTTCTTTCCCACAACGAAGCACCCAGTAGCCAGCAGCTTGGTTATTGGATGCATCTGCATCTCCGCTTTTCGGCGAATCGAAGTCAAACGTAAACACGAGTGTCCGGCAACACGAGCAAGGAATTCCATTAGAACACTTTAGACAGTGAACTGGGCGTGTCTTGTCTCCACTGCCAAAATGCCACGGCGGGACTTAACGTTAGCTGAAAAATTTGGTTTCCTGGACAAGATCAAGCAACAACCATCAAACACTAGTCAGCGTCGGTTGGTGGAAATTACCGGCTTGGTAAAGACGACAATTGTGCGTTTCAATAAATAAAGTTGGTAAGTAACAGTAGTTCTTGTTTGTACGTTCGCTATACGTGTAAATCGCACAATAAAGGTTTAATAAACATTTAATATGCTACATAGCACTTCCCGTCTTGTAACATAGGGCATGTTCACTTAATCGGACCAGCCGGTTATTAGGACCAAAACCATCGCGTCCTGATGTGGTCCTACTAACCGGAATCGACTGTACTTCCGTAAGAATAATTAAAAGATAGCTTACTTTACCTGAACATTCGTTAATCGGTTTAATAAAACGAAGTACATTCAGACAACAAGGTTTAGCTTTTATGCTAAAAAAAATGTGATTCAGATGATGCATGATGGGAGTGGACAAGTTTAAAAGAAACTGTAAACAAACATCCAGAAGAGAGACAATGAGAACGTTAAATGGCGAACAAAACTGGTCCAGATGTGCTTATAAAAACACACTGTCCTCCTTCTCGTATTTTAATACACTTTCACCAGAAGCGCGTCACAGGCTCTTGCCAATCAGCCTACCAATTAACAGCTGGCTCGTGGTAATTAAGCAATCAGTCTCTTAACTGGCTGGACTGATGAATACACCTCACATCGGCAGATGGTCTAGCGCTTGCAATAAGATGTTCCTTCATAAAGAATGTCTGAGCTACTGAATCAAAGTCTCAAGTACTGAACTCCCTTGACCAAAAACTAAATGATCCACAAAATGCTCTGGGCAACACAACAAACATCCCAAGCATTAGACGGCATGTGCTGAATGAAACTCATTCTAGCTGCCTAACGTTTTATCATGGTTCACAGTATTATCAACCAAACAGTATTTGCCCCTGCTAAAAATAGCAACAGCACACATATAATTGTATAGTTTTTTTATACCCTTCTGATATGTCCTGCCTTCAATATTTGAGGATACAAATGTTCATATTGTGGACAGAAAAGTCAGATGGCTTAAAAGAGGAGTAAAAAAGGCTATTTATGTCCAGTTAAAATAGCCATGGTAGAACAGAGGTGGTGATTTAAAACACCAATTATTAAAGCAGACTTGAGATCCCTTCCCAGGCAGTTTAACCCCTGTTCTTATTCAATTAACCTAACATGCATGTCTTTGGACTGTGGGAGGAAGCCGGAGTAACCGAGATAAACCTATGCAGACACGGGGAGGACATGCAGACTTCACACAGAAAGGACCCAGGTAGCCCACCGTTGGTATTGAACCCAGGACCTGGGATGCTACCCACAGAGCATCCGAGCCGCCCCCACAAGAAGTGAATAAAGAATAAACTTCAGGAGTCAGTTGTCCAAGACAGGCTTAAATTAGCCAAAGTGCTAGCACAAAACACACTCAGCAAACCTTAGAGGAATTATTCTGCAAAATAAAGCACCTTATTACAAGAAAAGCAACAGATAGCATAAAACATGCTGCAGTTCAGGTTAAGAGGGATGGATCCAAATGACGTTAAAATCCTTAGATATACACCATCTAATTATCGTCCCTTTATCATTATCTACAAATCCCAGAAAATATGGAAAAGATAGAGAATTGTCACGCACACTCTGTACATTACACAGTCCTGGACTGTCAGCAACACACAAAGACACACACACACACAAATAGCAGATAATAAGCACAATTTCTACTCTTTCAAATAGTGGGCATTCTGTAAGGAAATAGAGGACACAACAAGCGACCTCAAGTAATCTCTGAAACTCGCTCAAAACGAAACACACTGCCGCAGACAGAACATAAATTGGTGTTATTGGAGGGAAATCAAGGGGAAAATCACAGCTCTCTAAAAACCTAAATTCACATCTCATGGATTTTCTACAACACCTAAAGGACAAGGATTTTAGAAACATGAAACAAAGTGGCAACCATCGACAACATTATATGAAACTATAATAACAGAGGTTTCGTTACTCAAGTGTCCAATGTAGTTTTCCGTGTTTTTAATACAGTAAATGCCCTCTGGGTGCTCAGGTGGCTCAGAAGCAATTTATAAGAGCACCTTTATGGAGCCTCGGATCCGTGTCCCAGTGGAACCTGACGATCGTCTCATAAGCCTGGGTGACTGTGCCTGTGTGCGTTGAACGGCTGGCAATGTTACTTAGTTGGATCAGCCAAACAATCATTTGCCAAACATGCTCTGATGCCTGTTGGTTTGTCCCTCCTTGGAACACCGTGGGTAGGTACTTAAGACCTCTGCCGGGAGAACCCGCAGGCTCAGGTGTTTACGTCTGAACATTTCTCCCATATCCAACACATCATCAATGAGGACCAACTCTAATAAACCCCAGCGTTCAACATATGACATAATCAGTGTTATTTATTATTCAGTATGTAATCGATTTGAATGTTTTGGTTAACGGTAACAAAACCGACTCACACACAGGCAGATAAACACACATACTGATTAACAGATAAATGAACAGAGACCGATTACTCTAAATATACTGCCCACAAAAATGAGGGGATACTTCAAAATGAAATATCCTAAAATGAAACCTCCCCTAACTTTTGTGAGCATTAAAATAAATCCTGTGCCTGTACACATTTTAGGACTGTGGTAGCCTAGCGGTTAAGGTACTGGACTCTAGACCAGAAGGTCCAGGGTTCAAATCCCACATCTGCCAAGCTGCCACAGTTG
Organism: Parotocinclus spilosoma; assembly: GCA_033117975.1. Classification (NCBI taxonomy): domain Eukaryota; kingdom Metazoa; phylum Chordata; class Actinopteri; order Siluriformes; family Loricariidae; genus Parotocinclus; species Parotocinclus spilosoma. The sequence goes on along the minus strand of JAVSBV010165840.1, from coordinate 7,171 downwards.
AGTCCTTGATCAAGACCCTTAAACCACAATTGCTTGGATTGTAAGACTGTATGAGTTTATTGTAAGTCCCCCTGGATAAGGGTGTCTGCTAAATGCTGTAAATGTACATACGCCTGACGCCAACATTAACCGGAATCATTAAACTGGAATCAAGCCCATTGCCTTGTAGCTTTAAGTAGAAGCTCAACATCCTAGAAATAAGTAATGGTTCTTATTGGGACGAGCAAAATATTCCCATCAGCACTTCCATGTTCTCCTAAAACTTGTATTTGATGACATTCAGCATTTCCTTTGAGGTGACGACTGGTGGCAGTTCCTGCAGCACCCCTGTGAGCCTGCTGATCCAAAGCCCTGCACCTCAGGAAAAATCTGCTGCTGACTCTTCTGTTCGCTCATTACAGCGCCTCTCTCTGTCTCTTACACCCAAACTCTCCTAATGCAGAACCAGCTATTAAAGAAAAACCCTGTCTTACAACGACTCTATCGCCAAGGCTCAAGAACGTTTATGTTCCTCCTGAAAATCTTTACCATGTTCCAACACCTCTACTTTCTTATATGTGCTACGTCGTGTGTAAACAAGAACAAGAAATGCAGGGTAAAACAGTTATACTCACTCACATCTGCCTTTGTTTAGGAAGCACCCTTCACCCTTGAGGTACTGTTGGACTGTGGAGGTCTAGCGGTTAAGGAACTGGACTGTGGACCTCATGGTCCAGGTTTCAAATCCTACCTCTGCCAAAGCTGCCACAGTTGGATCCTTAAGCAAGGCCCTTGAACCATGATTGCTTAAATTGTAAAACTGAATATGTTTTAAGTCGCTTTGGATAAGACCGTCTGTTAAATGTAAAAATAAGATAAACTCATTCAGGAACTAAAAAAGCCTTAAACCCATTTACATTACAGTAACTTAAAAAGACTATGTAACTATAGTTATGTCTGAAAATTGTTTATTTTGGAAAACAATCTCTTCTACAGAATGTTATGCAGTCGCTAATGGTACATTAAATACTGAGGACCACTGGCCACTAGATGGAGAACTGATGAAGAAGTGTGTGAGGAGGAAAACGCTATGCTCCCCATATCCATTCACCATTAACCGTAAACAGAGCTGCTGGTGTAATATTAGATATTTGATCCTTCAAAGAGCCTTTCCTCATTCAAAAATACTTTTGTATGGAGAACACGTGACCAGGCCAAAGGTGCTGCACGGACTATGTTTAACCTCTCTGTTTTTGTGGGCTAGTGTAATAGACCACCTGAGCACCACTGATTATATAAACCATCAAATATCACCTTGACCGAGCAAGTCTGTGTGACGCCGATGCTGGTCACAAGTTTTAGCCATTATTTAACGCCACCCCGCTGGTTAGGCAGGTCAGCCATTACGCCCTCGAATCGATGCCAATTTAGAGTGACCAAACAACCTAACACGCACGTCTTTGGACTGTGGGAGGAAACCAGAGTACCTGGAGTAAACCCACAAAGACCCGCGAAGGACATGCAGACTCCATACAGAAAGGACACAAGCCGCTCCACCCTGGGATTAAACTGTCCAACATTTCTTGCTGTGAGGCAGTGGTGCTGCCCACTGAGCCACCGTGCCACCCCATCAAATATGAATTGGATATATAACTGTTACACAGTCTTAATTAAAACCCACTAAGGACAGTAAGAGGACTTTGTGTTACTTTGTATAGTATAAAGTATAAAGCGATTACAAGAGAAATTCTGTAAATACAAGCTTCAGTTTAAATAATACAGCGTTATGCTCCACACATACAGGCGCACACACACACACACACAGACAGCAATTACAAGTTCGCTCATGTGTGAGAAAATGAGAATGCAGGGCAGAAAATGAGAAACACAGCAGGTTTCTGGCTCCTTTTGTGCTAAACCATGTTTGATACCTTCACACCTGAGTGACCTGGACTGACCCCGAATGAGAGGACACAAAGAAGGACCGAGGTAGAAAAGATGAAGGATGGATAAGAGTGTCATCATAAGAGCAGCAGAGACACTTCAGTGGAAATGTGAAACACACATACACACATGCACACACACATTTGTCTTGCAAACCTTGTAAGGACTTTTCATTGGCATAAATGACAAAGAAGAAGCTCTGCACCTCCCCCTAACCCTAACCTCAGTAAACTTTTGTCTCTTTTGATTTCTCAAATAATAATTGCAAAACCCTGAATTCCAAAAAGCATCTTATTTTGCGTGGCTTTTGTTATGATATGTGGTTTAGGACCCAAGGATGTGGGAATGAAGGAAGCCCACGACGTATAATAAGAATGGGGAAATAACTAAAAAGGCAGAGCAAAAGGCTCTCCAAATTACAAAAACTAAAAAAGGGGAAAATTCACTCAGCTGTGTTGTGTTCCAAGTGGGAAAGGCACCCACAGCTGGAGCGCACACGAATCGACTGCAATATGCACCGAAACGGCAGAGGGCAAACGTGCAGTGAGCACAACAAGGCGCCGGTTTGGTTTTTGGATTATGCTTCCCAAATCGATTGGCGCGGAGGCGCTCCGGAACGGCAGAGGGCGAGCGTGAGCTCAAGTGCGCGAGGCGCGCAAAGAAGCTGGAACGGGGCCCGTCTCAAATAGAGTCGCGCAGCCGACCGGAGTGAGGCTCGGTTACCAGCCGACGTAGTAAGGGGAAAAGAGACCCTGATTCTATCCCTGAACCACTAAATGCTTCAGGGGTTTCCGCCTTACGCCTCCATCAGCACTATAAGCCCCAGGAGGTTACCGACTGAACATAAATAATCGCTTGCGTAGCTTTTATTAAAGTTGTGTAGCAAGCGGAAGACCGAGCGTATTACGTGTTTGACGATGGACCGTACGTTTTTTAACGACGTAGCATCGAACAACACTGGAGGTCGTACTTTTATAGTAGAGCCCTCAGGTGTTTGAAATCACATCATAAATTAGACACCGGATATAACCCGCATAACCGGACGCTCTGTAACGGCTGCTGGGGCACGCCGCGAAAGCCTGGGCGTCTAAGGTAAAGACAGCTTTCTGTCTTTAAGTGCCCCTATAATTTTAGATAAGGCAACTGTAGAGAAAGTCTATGACAGCCAAGAACTTCTATGGTCTTCTAGTAATTGTTGCAAAAGTTTTGAGGGGTGTTTGGGCCATTTTCCTGGTGCAGTGTAAAGCAAGATAATGAAGGTAAGTCAACACTGGCTATAAAAGCCTTTCTCAATCTGCACTGCTGCTCGACAACCTTAACACAACAACCACAATAAACTCTATTTCTCTCTATATATTACTCTCTCTCCCACACAGACCCCCAGACAGAGTTCAGCCCTCTTCAGCACACTTCATTCCCACCTCCATCCTCTCATCCACATTTATTGTTGCAGCTGAACCGTTCTATATAATGATCTGAAATCTCGACCCCGTCAGACCCCCTGTGTGCTCTCCTCCACTCCATCCTGCCTATTGGCTACGGTTTAGAGGACATTCTGAGAAAAAGTCTTTCTTCTTTAGGACTCGAGTGAGTGGTGCAGCTAGAGGCAGCTCTGCCGTGTCGACTGAAGTGGCTCCAGTTGACGTGATTTGTGCGATCGTGTTAGTCAAGGCTAGCTGCTCGCTGAAAGCTGGAGGGACGGAAGGGGCAATCAACCTGGCTAACAAGTGAACAGCGGAACCGTGCTGCATGGGAAATGCTGAGGAACGCTAATAAAGGTGGAATATCTAAAACAACTAAGAGCAGGATCATTTGTGTCATTTGCTCATGCTTTGTATATCGTCAGTGTTTAAAAGAGACGGTGCAAGCGGTTAGCTCGGTCGCCGGGCAGCTTCAGGAAACCCCCGTTCGATCCATACCTCAGATTCAACCTGTGCGGTGTTTGCATGTTACAAGGTACTGGACTCTGGACCTGAATGAACCTGATGGTCCTGGGTTCAAATCCCACCTCTGCCAAGCTGCCACAGTTGGGTCCTTAAGCAAGACCCTTAACCCACCATTGCTTAAATTGTATCCAGTCGCTCTGGATAAGGGTGTCTGCTAAATGCTGTAAATGTAAATGTAATTAGGGCTGTACCCATCCGATATTCTGTATCGATATTGGCCCGATAAGTGGCAAAATCGCTGGATAGGAGATCGGATGGGAAAAAACTGTTTAATCCGATATCTTTCCTATCACGTTTATGCTTCACTACAAGTTGGACGACGCTGTAAACAAACAGAGATGTGTCACGCGAGCTGGAACTGGAGTACATCATGATAGCTATGTGGAGTTATTTTAAGCTCAAGGATGATAAAAGTAAAACACCAGTGTTTCAAGAGGTGGTAGCAGCGTATCCGTCTGATATCGGTATCGCCAGATATTTAAGTTTGCAGTATCAATATCAGTATCGGCCATAAAAAAATGGTATCGAGCCAGCCCTAGTATAAATGTGTGCATGACGTTGGTGGGACCTGGAGAGGGTTGGGTTCCGTCAGGCTAATGCCCTGTAAAGACTATAAAAATGCTATAAAGCTTCCATGCTGCGGGACTACCGGTTGAGTGAACAAATGTTCAAATTAGCGCTGGGCGGTATACCGGGTCATCTGCGTTACCCTTTTTAATTTCCCATGCTGTATGAATTTCTCATATACAGTCATAATACAGAAGAGCAGAAACAGCTGTAATGCTTCAAATTACATAATGCTATTTACAGCTAGAAGCCCTACAGAGTGCTGCATTGCATAAGAGTGTGTTCTAGTACCGCTACAGTAGATTAAAGAACAGAAAGCATATGGAGGATAAAGAAAATGGAGCTTGTGTCTGCAGTTTGGCGGCTATATATTGCAAAGTTTGTCGAGATGCTGCTGGTAACACGACAGCTTACTCCATCAGCCCAGCAGGAAATAAGTTGGAATACAGAGAGTAGAAGAGATTACAGTCATCGGATTCAATGCTGTTAACCAGAAGCTCCAGTGTAACAGTAAAGCCAAAAGATCATATATTACTTGAAAGCTATGCAGTCGAGAGAGACAGGTTCAGTGTAATGATTAAAATGCCAGATTCTAGGTATGTGATTTGCTTTCCTCCTCGTTAGCTCATGTTTCGACTAGAGACTGTTTTAACTTGCTGGTGTCTTAAGAGAAACTGGTTTGTTTTTATGAGTTTTGTCTACTTATTTGTACCAGCATTTAAATGTTGTTTAAAGGTCTACGTACCTGCCCTGCTGTAAGTAGTAGTCCTTTGTTCGATTCTTTTTAATCTAGAACTATATAAACTGGTTCACATTCACTCTCGAGTGTTTCATCCTTTTGATCTTCTGTGTTGTTCAGAATGATGTCTATCGATGCATTTTTGGATTCCTTTAAACAAAAGTATTAGGTCCATCATACCATCCTCTTCAGTTATACGGCTTTCCCTAGACAGAGTTGTAATCAGTAAATATTCTATAATTACTGTTAATTTCCAAACATTTAAAATGCATTAAAATACTGTGTAGATGGTAGTGTTCCACTCATGTTTACAGCTGTATCTTTGATGCCATTACATATGGTTTGTACAGTTTTCTTGTGAAAATACCCATATGTTTACATTACTGTTGCATAGAAAGACTATGTGAATGTGTTAAAGTCTATAAATGTTGCTTTACTATATAAAAAGGGAGTGAGTGTCCAGTCTGAAACACTGCCATTATAATTCAATGTTTTTAATTATGATGTGTATGCGTTTCGAGCAGCACAAACACCACCTCCATGCTATTCTGTAATACAGTCGAATCCAGTTAATTGGACCACCGGTTAATGGGACCAGCCACTTATTCTGACCGAATCCTAAAGTACCGAAACAAATCCTACTATATAAGTGTAATTTTATACGCTTTTTTGTACCAAAATTCCACTTAATCGGACCAAAAAACGTCAGCGAATAAGAATAAGAAAAATCATCCACAAGTCGCCACCTAGCGATTAGCGATTTATGGGAGGATTTCTGTGCTTTTATCAAAGGTCAAGAAATCCGAAAAGTTGTGTTGAGAGCGGCAGGTGAACACGCCCACCACTTTCTTTCCCACAACGAAGCACCCAGTAGCCAGCAGCGTTGTTATTGGATGCATCTGCATCTCTGCTTAAGTCAAGCGTAAACATGAGTGTCCATCAACACGTGCAAGGAATTCCATCAGAACGCTTTAGTCAGTGAACTGGGCGTGTTTTGTCTCCCCTGCCAAAATTCCATGGCGGGACTTGACGTTGGCTGACAAACTTGATGTTGGTTTCCAGGATAAGATCAAGCAACAACCATCAAACACTAGTCAGAGTCGGTTGGTGGAAATGACCGGCTTGGCAAAGATGTGTTTTAATGAACAAAGTTCAAAAAGATTTATTAAACATTTAAAACGTGTTGTAACATGGAGCATGTTCGTTTAATCGGACCAGCCGGTTATTAGGACCAAAACGATTGCGTCCCAATGTGGTCCCGTTAACCGGAATTGACTGTATTCTGCTTGTCTAGGAACCAAAAAATAAAGGCCATCCAAAACTGAGGATTATTGCGAGGGCAAACAAACTTTGCTTCCGAAGCAGCGAGTATGAAGGTCTGAGGTTTTATGACATGGCGTTCGACATGAAGCGTAGCATCTTGCTGACACGCTTCCTCATGCTGCTTGACGGTTTGGATGGTTTGAGACTCTCAGGAGACCACTCAGGCATGTCCTCACTCTAATTGGATTCTCTGTTCTGTGAGGACAGATCAAACATCACTTATCAGCACTCCTAATTCACAGTGTAAAAATTCCTGTGCTGGAACGGTTTTGGGTTCACACCAGATTTAATTGGTGATGTGTACTGTGTCTAAGGTCTACGTTTACCCCGGGAGTTTAGAATCCCGTGAGCAGACCGAGGCTCGACGGCAGATTTCACACCAATTAAAGACAAACAAGGTTTCAACGCTATTGCATCGATCTAAATGAGTTGCATTTCCTTCCAAGGGACCTTCACTCTCAGGAAGTTTTACTACACGTCATATCGTCAGCTGTATGAATAAAGCCAAGCAAACAGCAATAACGAGTTTTGTAAATGTGTCATTATGCAGCTTAAAAAGGTTCAAAGCAAAACATAATAATGATATACTGTAATAAAGAGAGAGAGAGAGAGAGAGAGAGAGAGAGAGACAGAGAGAGAGAGAGACAGAGAGAGAGAGACAGAGAGAGAGAGA
>JAVSBV010165830.1:0-14188 GCA_033117975.1 Parotocinclus spilosoma | reverse complement strand
AATGCTCATTTCCCTGTTGAAACAAAGTAACTGTTCTCACAGGATTAAAAGTATTTACTTTTCATCTTTGACAAATCCTTATTTATTACCTAATTCTTATTGTATTTGATATGTTCATACATCAAATGGACCAAGTGTATATAGAGAAAAACAAAATAGGAAATATTTTCTACATGTACAGTAGGGTCAGTTATGTTCCCTGTCTCAAGATTCGAATGCCATGATAAAAGAAACAAGTTTTTGAGCCTTTATTTGTTATTATCGTGCTGATGTAATACCAGAAGCAACCACGTGGTGGAAGTATAGCAGCATGATACCTTGAGGTTCCTGTGCACAATGCGGAGAGAGTGGAGGTAAGCCACAGCCTCCAGGACTTGTCTGATCACATTGCTAGTGTCACGCTCTGAATAGTAGCCCTGGTCCAAGATCCAATCAAACACCTCTCTGCCTGTAGCTCTGAGACACATATCGAAACATAGGAAATCATAGGCAGTTTGCAGGAAATTTCAACAGGAACTCTGCAGTTTAAAATAACTTCCATTTGATGGCCTCCACTCCAGCGAAGATGAAGTAACTGATTCTTATCAAGACATAAAATTCTTTTAAAACTTATCACTGGCTAAACATAGGTCGACTGGTTTCTCTAAAGTGTCCCAGCATGAGCAAGTATGTTTGTGTGTGATGGACTGGTGCCCTGTTCAGGCTTGGTTCCTGCCTTGTATCAAGTGTTACTTGTTAAACCCTGGCTTTCTGTGGCCCTGAACTGTATTAAGCGAGAATGAATTTGAATAATTGCATGTACAATATCTCACAAAAGTGGGTACATCCCACACATTTCACTCCCAACTATGATGATATCTTTTCATAGGATAACACTCAATATATGACACTTTAACACAATATAAAGTAGTCAGTCTACAGCTTTTATAACAGTATAAATTTACTGTGCTCTCAAAATATAACTCAACACACAGCCATAAATGTCTAAACCACTGGCAACAACAATGAGTACACCCCTAAGTAAATATGGCCTCATGGTAATATAATACCGCATGGCAAAAAACTCTGAAAGATCTGAAAGAAATGTTGCTCTACTTGAGGATGGTCTAGGCTATAAGAAGATTACCAACAACCTGAAAGTGATCTGCAGCCTGGTGGCCAAGACCATATAGTGGTTAAACAGGACAGGTTTCACTAAGAATAGGCCTTGCCGTGGTTGAATAAGAAATTTATAAAAAGATTCATATTCAGAAGTTGGCTTTTGAATGTACATGTTGGAGTGCTGCAGAGGTTAAAGGAGTGGGGAAGTCAGCCTGTCAGTGCTCAGACCATGAGTGCCTCTGTCTGTGGGGAGCTACAGTTCAGTGAGGGATCCATATATGCCACAATGTACTGTGACATACTGAAGCAGAGCATCCCTTTGGAAACCTTGGCAGCAATCCAACATGATAACGACCTAAACCAAAACTGAGGGTAAAGGTCAAGCATGTCTCCAGACCTAAACCCTATTGAGTATCTGTGGTTTATTCTCGAACGTAAGGTGAAAGATTGCAAGGTCGCTAACATCCACCAGCTCTGTGATGTCGTCATGGAGAACTGGAAAAGATTTCCAGTGGCAACCTGTGAAGCTCTAGTGAATGTCTAAAGAGTTAAGGCAGTGGGGAAAAATAATTGTGGCCACACAAAATATTGACACTTTGGGAACAAATTGGCCATTTTCACTTAGGTGTGTACTCACTTTTGTTGCCACTTTTTGTTGTAGATTGACTACCTTACATTGTATCAAAGTGTCACATCATCTGTGTTGTCCCATGAAAATATATAATAAACTAATTTAAAAATTTGAGGAGTGTACTCACTTTTGTGAGATACTTTATATAACTGAATTAAGCTGTATATATAAATGAATGCAATTATAATATACATAAGTGTTTAAACAAATAAACCAACCATAAGATGTTTGGACATGGAGGTGTTCAGGTTCCCTATAGTATTCTGTGGCATGTTTTTTTTTCCCACAGATGTTGCAGTTGGGCTTGTAAATCATTTACACTTTCACGTTGCCGAAGCTGGTCCCATAAGTACTTCATCAGTGATAAATCTGGTGACCGAGCAGGTTAGTTGAAATGACCATCCTGCTTCTCTCAATTCAATGATATGCCTAGTCTGCCAACTGGGCAAATTGTCTTGAGTGTGTCATGGAGACATATCTAGCAGTCACGGATCTCTCACCATGAGGTCTGCTACCCAAATGTAGCCACTGAGAGCTTTTTTGTAGAGCAGCATGGAGAGTACTTTCACTCCCTCTTGTGGCAAGACTCAGTGTTTAAACAGACCACACCTGTAATCATTGATATTAAATTTACTTTAGCTTTTAACAAAGCTTCAAGTGTAAGAATACTGGGCTATCGACCACAAGGTCCAGAGATCAAGCCCCAGTACTGCCAATATACCACAACTTGGTCACTGAGAAAGGCCATAATTCAAACTGACTGATTGATAAGAGTGCCTGCTAATTTAATAAACACCTTTTTTAATAAATTTTGAAACACCCATAAAAGTTCAGTTACCTTGAGTCATATAAGCCCCTAAAATCACAAACGCTTACTCATTTACAAATTGTACCCTCTATCGCTCACGCTCACTTGTGTTCTCTGTGTGCCTATGTGCATTGACAAGTGATAGAGTGAGTGGGATGCGGTGTGAGTACAAGCAGTTTATAAGCTTTGTGTAATCCTTCTGTGTAACATCTGTGGTTACACTTAAGTGTGTGTGTATAATGTGTGGTTTGACTTAGGACACTTTTGGCTACAAATGTCAGAGTACACACCAGCACAGTGTAGGGAGATTGACAATCAGGGACAAAATACTGTCCCCACATGACAAACACTGCTTCTTTATACAGAAACTGTAACTTTCTTTTGAAAACAAAAGGAGTCAAAACGGTTTGCTTTCAGTTGCTGATGTCATGGGTAGGGATGAGTTATAGAATTAATTAGCTACAGAAATTATCTCAATAGAATGTCCCCGATTTGATAGTGAGACAGATGTGTGTTTATCAGTCACAAGGAGTCAGAGCGGAGCAAAGTACACAAAACTGACAGTCTCCACACTGACACAGCATGAAGGTGGAATGGTAAGGCCAGACTTTTTTAAATGCTTATTCCTCGGATGTCCCTGCTTAAGAATCTACTGAGGAGGGAGAAAAAAAAAATCTCTCTTTTTCAGCACTTTTCAATTTCTTGAGGACTATGTGAAATCAATACAAGGAAGAAGGAAGAAATAAAAATATTTTTTTTTATTTAAAAATAAAATTTATTTAACCTAAAATTAAATTAAAGTGAATCTGGGAAAAAATTTAATGAACAGAAGAATACCGTTGGCTCCTCACCGAAGGGCGGAAAAAGAAAAAAAAATACACAAATTTTAGACATATAAACAAAGAAACTGGGCAGTTGAATATATAAATTAAACTGAAATATCAGAGGCCACCATAAGACCAGCAGCAACTCAAGTAGTAGTGATATGCAAGCTTTTAAATTTAAAACAAAAGAAAAATAAACTTGAAGTTAAAAATACTGAATCGACATTGAGCAGTTGAGTCAAGCTTGAATTACACCAAAATTATATACTGCTAAAGAAATGAGTACATTTCCTCAACCTATCAGTCTGAAGTTTGACCAAGGCCAAAAAGGTGTACATTGTGAATATACCTTTTATTGATTTTACCTCTCAGTTTATCCATGATATAAATGAGATAATGGAACAGATGGGGAATTCACTAAAAATGTTTTGCCAAAAGAAAATATTGATAAAACATTCAAAACATTAATTAATTGTTTTTGTATTATCAGATGGTTTCTCCCTAACAATTTCTTATGAGTGAATAAGTGGAGCAATGGACAAAAATGATAGTAAAGCAGAAAAAACAGTGAAGATAGTAAAGAAGAAAATCTGATATAATTCCATTGCAAATAAAAATGCTAATTGGACAAATGATTGTACTGGGCTTGCCATTTTTGTCACAACACTTCAGCAGTGGGCTTTAGCTCATGTTTCTCACAGAAGATTAGACTACATTCATACGATGTGTAATGATTTCTCAAATGGTTAATTTAACATTAGATTTACTTGTTTTGAACATCCATCCATCCATCCATCCACACAGGATCCCTTATCCAGAGTGACTTGCAATACTTACAGTCTTACAATCCATGCAATTGGGGGTTAAAGGTCTTGCTCAATGGCCTTACAGTGGCAGGATGGTAGAGATGGGAATTGAACCCTAGACCTTCTGGCCCATAGGCCAATACTTTAACCACTAGTCTACTACACCTCTTGCCCAACCTCCCTAAGCCTGGTTCTGCATTCTGTTTTCACTTTTGTCACTTTGGGGTATTAAGTACAGAATGCATTTTTGCATTTTAGCATTTTTGCCTCAACAGAATAAAATGTGAAAAAAGTTAAATGGTATGAATACTTTTTGAATGCAATGTCATGAAAACATTTCCACAGATATCAAAGACAGTACATGGACCAGAGATAACACAATTTCCCTAGAATGACTATGGTTTTATGGTCTTATGTTATACAAGAATAATTTTACAGATTCCTTTCTGTTTTTTGGAACACTTTAAAATCTCAGAAAGCTTCTTTTATTTCTCTGGAACAGTGATGGGAAGATACAAGCAAAATATTATTTCAGCAGTTTACTCATAAAGGACATACATGTAAATACATGAAACTATGAACAAACTAAGATTTTCAAAAGGATCAAATGCTGCACTGGTCACCTACTAGACACAACAGCATAGGACAGTGCTGGTCCGCACATGCTTTTAAAGAGTAAATTATTTAGTTGTCTTTTTTTCAGTCTAAAATTGAAGAAAAAAAGTTTTATGCATGCTGTGCAAATAGAATCTGAAGATCTCTTAACACAGCTCACTGAAGTTCACAAGCAGACGTTCAGCTTTCTTGTTCAAAGCTGTATAATATTAAGTATGTAGAAACACATCAGACAGAAGAAAGTCTGCAGAGACTATACATTTCTCGTTTGTAGAGATTCTGTCGCTAGAGGAGATCTTTGCTACCATTCAGGGGATGCAGAATGGACGGGCACCTGATATTGATCAACTTTCCATCAATTTCATCAAAGGAGTGTGGCCAGTAAAGGAGATGAATATGTTGAAGGTTGCTTTAGAACAACGTGAAAAGAGACAGGCTATAATTAAGCTGTCTGAGAGCTGTCCTGAAGGGCAAAGTAACTGTCCTAAAGAACTGGCGACCTGTCTCAACTCAGCACAGACTATTTATTTAAAAGAAGCCTTAAGACTGCCAAAATGATGAGTGTTTGGCAAGTCTTCTATTTTACAAGACTATATGTAATTTGAGATTTAGCAGAGAACTTGTGGTCTTCTGCTGACAACTGGACATAAAGACTCAATTAGTTATGGAAGGGTCTGGTAAATTTCAGGTTCAACACAGGTTTCATATCCATGACCATGGATCCATTAATTTACAGTGTAATGAAACCTTTTAAGGTGCAAAGACATGGCTGTTCTTTGTCAGGAATGTTGGGTGCTCTAGACATTCGACCTTTGCTGCACAAACTAGGGGACAGAACAACAAAACCCATGTGTGTATTACCTTTTGTGGATCGTATAGTCACATAGGCTAGCACTCAGGCAGCTATGGGTTTTTATACTGAAAAGTTTAATGGTTTTAAGATATTACTTCAGCCAGCATAACCTTGAAGAGAAATAAAGCCATTTTGGCTGGAGAACAGAAAGATATTGGACCTTATTATCCAGATGGTTTAACCTGAAAGACGTTTTAAATGCCTAGGTGTGTTTCTATGTGAGAGCAGTTCCCTAAACAAAAACTGGGAGGGCATGGTCAGATAGCTAAAACAAATGGAAAGGGTAGGACCCCCAACTGTCATATTGAGGTCAGACACTTGTCATTAATAGCCTTGCTTGTCATAATGTTCTTAGACATTAAACTGGCTAGAGTAGACTCTCCGCCAAATCGTCTGGACCCATATAGCTCACACAGCCTTGTTTTTAAATAAACACAAAATGGATATTGTGGTTTTACAAGTATTTTATCATGGACTTTTTATGATATGGACCTTTTTATAACAGCAACAAAAGAAATGCACACAATAGACTGCCCTCTATTGAATCCTCTCATCAGTATCACTCATCTAGATAAAGAGTAACTGCAAATATCACTCCTCCACTGAGCATAATTCTGGCATCTTCTACATTTACATTTTACATTTATGTCATTTAGCAGATGCCTTTATCAAGAGCGACTTAAATAACAATGTTTTGTCATCTGGTCTATGTAACAGACTCTTGACTTGACTAAAGGTCAACAGCTTCAGTAGCAACACACTTGATCCCTGTGTTTTATCAGTCAGATATTTTATAAGTAGAGGTCGGTGCCCACAAGGCATTCAAGGCATTGTTTCAATATTGTTCAATTGTTTTATCTGTAATTTATACAACAGTGTCATTTTTGTTTACAGAGAGAGAAAATTTGCTTTCATGCAATGTTTTAGGTTAAGCCCAACTTTCTGAGGTTTAACAGAATGTTTTAAAATGTCAATGTGGATTATATATATATGCTTCTTCATTGATACGCTCTTTCTCTAATGCAATAATTCTTTTGCAGAACTTTGAAAAAATCAGTTTGCCTTGTGGGGATCACCAAATATCCACGAGGCTTAAAATGTCAGATCTTTTCAACCACGGGGACATTTCGTCCTCACTATAATACATAAATGTGTGCCATATACACCCCACATACACACCAGTAACACTCACAGTTCTAAGAAGAGGAAGTATTCTTTTCTTGTCTCAAAGACATCAACCAGCTGGAGGATGTTATGATGCTTCACCCTGCAAGGATAAGAAAGAGACAGACTGTGACTGTGAGACAGGAAACAGAAAATGTTTTACAAGAGACATGATTGGCTATTTAGAAAGCAGACAGCTGCATTCTCCTTGTTTCCAACTGAATAACAGCAACACTAAATACCAGCATCTTACATTTTCAGAATGAGAATCTCATTTTTTGCAGCCTTCCGCACTTTTCTCCCATCTTTCTTCAGGAACTTCTTGCAGGTGTACATCTTCTGTGTATTTTTGTCTTTTGCTCGAAAAATCTCACAAAATTCCTCCCTGTAGATAAGAATTACTTACTTATGAATCATGACAACAAGAGAATATGTCAAAGTCCATCATATGTTGAGAATATGTCGAAGTCCATAATATAACACGTTTAAATTGTGCTTACGATTTGACCACCTGGCCCAGGTCATACTTGTCAGTGACCTCAGTGGGGCTGTTGTAATCCTTTTTTTCTCCGAAAGTTAAACAGCCAAATGGCATGGCTGCGTCAACACTTCAAAAGAAAACAAGAGATGGGTTAAACTTTACAGCATTCATCAAGAAAATACCCAGTAAAAGAATATATAGACAAAACCTTGCGATATTATCAATCACCAAACCGGAACATTGCATTTTCCAAGCTCCTTTAAAATATTTCTGCATTCTTTGCACAACCCCAAATCAGAAAAATATGTTTTGACTTTTATGTAATTGCAGACAGTATGAACCAAAGATATTTTATGTTTTCTATAGTCAACTTCATTTGTTAATAAAAAAGCTGCGTTTCAGACATGCAACTCATTTAAAAAATGGGACATGAGCAATTTTGGGTAATTTAGGGCAAGCTAGTGATGTTTAAAAAACTAAATAATGATGTGATTTCACACAGATGATGTCAACAGGTGATTATAATTATGATTTGGAACAAAAGCAGTAACTAAGAAAGGTTGAGTCTTTTCAGGAGAAAATATAGCCAGAGGATCTCCTATTTGTCATGCATAAGAACATAATTGAAATGTTTAAAAACAATGTACCCTAAAGACAAATTAAATGGGATTTGTCTTGAATTATACTTGGCCATTTATTTATTGAGAAAAAATATCCAGTGTTACATATCTGTGAGTGGCAAAAGTATGTGAACCTCCCTGTTTAGCAGTTCATGAAGGTGAAATTATTTGCGATGACAATCAGATAGAGAGAGAGTGCCCTACTGTTGCAAAGAGCATGGATCTATGAAAGTCTGATTATCACAACTACACTGATGGAAAAATGAATTCTGAATGACACCAACAAACTCTTAAGGAAAGTAGCGGCACATCTGTTCATAAAACATGCAGTAAGACAACAATCCTAAGCACAGGAACTATTCTACAAAAAATGGTTCAAGAGCAATAAATGTTGTTTTGAAATTCCCAAGCCAGTGCCCTGACCTTAAACCAATAAAAATGTTGTGGAAGGATCTGAAACAAGCAGCTCATATGAGGAAACACTCCAGAGTTTAACACGTTATTATGAGGAATTAGCTAAAATTGCTATCAAGAGTTACTTATCAAGAGTTACTGCAAATGTTTAGGTGTCATTTTTTCAGTTGTAATTTCAGCTCAACAATATATTTTTCCTCAATATCATACATAAGAAGTCATAAAAAAGTTCCAAATTTAAACTCTTGTCTCCCAATCATTTACAGCTCCAAGTTGACAGGCGTGACTGAAAACCGTGACTGAAAAAAAAAGTGTGCTTCTACTTCTGTCTACAGTAAAATACTGTATATTGAACTGTAAACTTGAAGTGGAGACAACAGATGCTGTCAGTCAGACAGATACAAACTCACTAGAACAGAACCTTAACCTCTAAGTTACCAGCAAAATATCTGAATTAGCTCTACCAAAAACAACACTGCATCCATTCAGTGGTGAGTCACTTTCTGTAAACCAGGTTTGTTTTTAAATAGTAAACAGTAGAAAGTAATTTTGCACATTTGGTTTTGCTTTCTCTATGGAAGTCTTGTTTAATCTGAAATGAGCTTACAAAGAACCTACACTTTCCAGGTTGGTTAAGGGTCTGCAGTATCTTTTATTCAGCTCTGTGGACATCTTATTCACTGCAAAGACTGATATGATGCAGCAGAGTCGGTCTGTAACTGGACTGTGCTAGAAATCCTTTGGCACAACCAGATGAATGGAAGTCATGTACATTGAAAGATGTCTCACACAAGCTGCTGTTGGCCAGTAAAATCTTACTTTTTCTGAAAGAGCTAAGGAATTTCAGTAATATGTCAATTTCACAGGCCTTCAGTTTAAAAGAAACCAAAGACCTCTGTCTCTGACAGACCATAGCTTTTGAAAATGGTCTATGCAAGCATGAAAACATGATGTTGCCAACATCTCTTTTATTGTGTAGTCAAGCAGTACAGAAGTTGAAGCAAGGTGACGGACTACCACTCCAGCTGAAAATTGTGTTTTTACATGGGATTCATAAAGGTGATTGTGCACCTTTTTTTGATGTTATGAGGGAACACGTACAGTCACATTCCTCTATCTGAATTTCTGCTGTAGCATATAAACCTGCTAATACCCTAGACGCTACCCAAACCACTTAATCACTGCAATGAGTAATGTTTGAGAATATCGGGGCAGTGGATGGTGTTCCAAATGGCTTCTTATATCTACCTACACCCTCCATTTCTATTTTTTTATTTTAATTTTATAAAATAATCCAAGGTTAATTATGAGGTACTCATCAAGCATTTTAGCACTCAAATAGACCCAACTCACATTATTGATGATTGGAGCAGTGCATTGATTAACATCTGCATAATCTTCTTCGATACAAGATGATGACTTACATGGACACAGACTGGACATTACTATATAGTCATATATTAGTTTAGATACTTTAAATATACTGTCTTATTTTAAACAATGGTATTTATTTGTTGTGTGAACAGACAGGATAGTCGTAGACAAACTCAGCATATGACTGATACCAGGGTGACAGGCAAGCTTCGACTCGTGTGCCCACTGGAGGACGGTGGAAACATTGGCCTAGCCAGCCTGGGGTTCAGACTCATTCATTTGGATATAGGAAAAGTTTTTGTATCGACTATCTTCACCGTGAGAGTTCACAGTTGCCCATCCCCTGCCAGGGATAGACGTTGTGAGAAGTAGGCACAGATGTGGAGTCTGCCCTCAGGTCTGAACCTCTGGGAGAGGACTGCCCCGAGTCCAGACTCAGACACTTCCACTTCCATGACGAATTGAAGAGGTGGGTTGGGTTGGGCGAGGACTGTAGACAGTTCCTTTAACCAGTGAGGTTAAAGTGAGGTGAGGTTAGCCAAGTAAGTGGCATGGCACTTTTACTGTACCCCAGGATAAACCTCTAGTACAAGTTGGCAAACACTAGGAAGCATTGCAGGCCCTTGGGGTGGACGAGTGCCACCACTGCTCAACACAGCCACTCTGGTTGCACCTTGGTTGGTGTTTGTCTGAATCCAGCCTGGCTCAATAATAAAGCCCAGGAAGCCACTGTACCTGTGGAAATCACACTTTTCCGCCTTGATGAAGAGATGATTCCCCAGGAGGAGTGAGAGCACCTGCCACCTATAAGTAACCTAAAAAAGATTAAGATGTGATCAAGGTATACGAATAGGAACCGGCTGTTGGTTAGTCCAAATGGTATCACCAGGTACTCATAATGTCCTGTAGGAGTGTTGAATTCTGTCTTCCACTCATCACTCTTCCGGATGCACACTAGGTGATAGAAACTATGGAGGTCCAGTTTGGGAAGAAATGGTCGCACCCTGCATACGGTGATCCAGTCAAAAATCTTAGGTTGTGCCTCCTCAGCCACGGGAACCCCAAGATGACCAAGGGGTACACACAACAGCAAACATAATGCTGGAGGGGTTAATGGACACTTATGCTTGGTCGCAAAAGCATCATTAATTAAATTGGTCTCAGACACCGAATCCACCAGGGATGAGATGGGCACTAGATCCCTTGTATGCTGAAGAGTACCTGGGATGAGGAGCTGGGTACGGGTATCATGGAGCCATCTGCAAACGCACTGGTCCGGATGGAGTTGGGCAGCTGCCGATTCTTATCGAGTGTAGCATCCACCAGAGGGGCTTGAGTGGGTCTCCACTGCTGATTATTCCCCATTTAGTGTAATTGTCATATAAAACGTACCCTTGAGCGCCACATCATTCCACCCAACATCTGAAGCTACCATCCCAAAATGCACCCTTGATCACCACATCGTTCCACCCAGCACCTGACGCTACTGTCCAAAACTCCACAGCGTAGTTGGCAACTGACAGGGAGCCATGATGTTTGCTGAGGAAGGGGCAGGTTAGGTGTCCAGCAGTAGACTTACAAAAAGTGGAGCAGAAGGTAAATCAAAAACAGGGGGAAAATGGTGTTACGTTAAATTCTGAAGTCTAATAGACAGTATCGGTAAAGTTTCCAGCATTCACACACTGACAAACCAGCAATCAGTCAGTCAAGACCACTTCCTAAATGGTGCGTGCTGATTGAACGAGCCACTGTGTTCTATAGAAGGGTTTGGGAGGAGGGTGTGTCACGAGCAGGACCCAACCATTGCCACAAGCTGATGCTATAACCAGAACTAAAAACAGATGCACAAGTACAACCACAGTAGCAAATATAACAGAGACAGGGTCAAATAGGCCCTTCACAGGGCACACCTCTAACAGCTACTGATTGGAACTGTATAGTCTTTAGCAACAAATCCATGTTCTGTTTGGGATCTGACACTGGTCCGGTTCGAGTATGGAGACCTCATTGCCAACACTTCAATCCTGCAATTTGATGTGGAGCAACACACTGGCACTTTCAACTGTCATTTTTCAGCAGGATAATGCTCACCCAAGTACAGTAATGGTTTCCCAGGAATGTATTCAGCAGATTGCAACACTTCCTTGGCCTGCATGTTCACCAGATTTTTGCCAAATTAGCATTAATGGGACCAGGACAGGCCCAACTGCAACATCTTTGGGCAAATGTGTCACAGAACTCTACAGAAGATACCCTACATAACTTGTATCTTGTATCCACAATCATTGGCAACCCTGGTAAAAATGAGTAAAAAGAGCATAATAATCATTGGTAAAACTATTTTATAATCCTTCCCACTACTGATAATTATTGTGGAGTGAACTGTAGCAAGTAGCTGCCCTTATGTCACTGAACCCATAAAAATGAAAGCAATTTCTGGAAAATTCTGCAGCAGCAATGGCATGCAAACAGTACAAATCTGTAAAAAAGCAAGTTTTCCTCAACTTTGGGGCTTTCTTACAAAACCATGTAGGACCATAGCATATCAATCATCCATCACAGTCTGGAAAGTAAATAACAGACACAAAAGCTTTCACAAAATGTGCTTTTGTACTAGGCAGGGTGCAAGATCAATTATAACAGTGCACAACAATCTACTACCCTTACCTGCCAATCATCCAGCATAGTTTCTCTCAACAGCGTTTAAATAACCTACAAAAACATACCTACATTACGCAGAGAAAGATATACAATTTTTCACAATGGTTACTTTTATCCAACTAAACTGTAAAGATCGGGGCTAGTCCTCCAGTTTGTAAGAGGAATTTTAAAAATGAAAAAAAAAAAAAACTTCCAAAAATGCTCTTAAAATTATTTGAATGTGAAATATGTATTTCTGTTGTTACATTTACGAGAACAAGTATCACATTGGGGCATGCTTTGTCTGCTTGTGCTTTCACAGTATCTATCCCCTTAGACCTGGATAGTAACGCATTACACCATAAGTTTCTCTGCATACTTTGTTAACCCATTTTGCTGTGCTTATCAATGATCAGAATCCCACTTCATAACCACAGAGAAGGTCTTGTTATGTAGGGGGTAGTTATGTATTTATGCACCAACATGGTACTACATGGTACTACTTTTTTTTTAAAACCTCAGTGGCACTCCTGGAACTAAAAACATCCAATCAAGTCTGCAAGTTAAAGTTAAAGTACATTTATGACATTAAAGTTGCATTTTCCATACTGTTCTAGCTTTTTCTGACTTGGGGATGTAGTTACTATTCATCAAAGCAATCAAATTTACTGCTTATGTATAATTTACACACTGATTTATGCAACATGCTGAGTGAATATAGGTATATGATTTGTTAAACAATGCTTATGTTACCTACCAAAATTGAAAAAAGACAAAATTGAAACAACAGCTATGCATTTGATTACTGCATAGATTTAACTTATGTCTGTTTTACAGATACAACTGTTTGTTACTGAAAAAAATATTAGTTTGTGTTTGCTTGGTTACTGTCATCATTATCATTGTCCCTGACAGTTGTGTCATTCTCAGTGTAATATGTTTGAATATGTTACATTAACTGATGTACAGTAAGTATTTGATACAATGTTTTGCAAGTTTTCCCACCTACAAAGAATGGAGAGGTGTGTAATTGTTATTGTAGATACACCTTAACTATGAGAGACAGAATCTAAAAAAATCCAGAAAATTGTGTGATTGAGTTTTAAATATTTCATTTGCGTTTTATGCCTAAAATAAGCAGTTGATCACCTACCAACCAGCAGGATTTCTGGCTCTCATAGACCTGTTAGTTTTTCTTTAAAAAGTGTCCAATCCTGTACTCATTACCTGTATTAATAGCACCTGTTTGAACTCGTTACCTGCATATAAACCTGTCCACACACTCAATCACACACCACCCTTTCCACTATGCTCAAGACCAAAAAGCGGTCTAAGGACACATCTGCTGGGATGGGCTACAGAGTAATAGGCAAACAGCTTGGTGAGAAGGTGACAACTATTGGCGGAATTATTAGAAAATGGAAGAAACACGAGATGACTGTCAATCTTCCTTGAATAAAGAAAGCTGTAACTGTAACAATAAACCCTTGTCTTACCTGGCATAATTACAATGAACCAAACATAGCTACCCATTAAATCTGTCCATAATGTTTCACTGCAATTTTACTTGGTGTATCTGGTATAGACGCATTAGTGTGAGCATCCTTGACTATTGTATCCTATTCTTGATCTATTGTTCAATTAATATATTTCATTCAAAAATAAGCTTATTTACCAATTTACCAATCAGATACAGTGGTGTGAAAAAGTGTTTGCCCCCTTCCTCATTTCCTGTTTTTTTTGCATGTTTGTCACACTTACGTGTTTCGGAACAACAAAATAATTTAAATAGTAGTCAAAGACAACACATGTAAACACAAAATGCAATTTGTAAATGAAGGTGTTTATTATTAAGGG
>JAVSBV010165819.1:0-14188 GCA_033117975.1 Parotocinclus spilosoma | reverse complement strand
CATGGTCATAATGGGGTATTTTGTGTAGAATTTTGAGGAAAAAGAATAATTTAATACAATTTGGAATAAGGCTGTAACGTAACAAAATGTGGAAAAAGTAAAGCGCTATGATATAATAATATATAATAATAATGTGCAATTATATTCAGTTACTGTGTTAAATACCACCATGTTGGTTTACGTTGGTTTGACATAGACGCTTTAACTTGCTGCCACTGAAACTTACCTTACGGTTACTAAATGTATGAGCTTCACCTGGATCTACTTTTCTTGTGAATATTTCCTTGTGATTTTTTATATCTGCATCTCTTTATATCTGTAACAATTTGTCCTTCTGATTTTAAAATCCAGGTATTTTACAAACAAAATTTTTGCCTGTATAAACAAAGAGTGCAAATACCAGACACAGGCAATGTAATGGAGACACTGATATTTTTAAGTGGCTTTTGCAAATTCACTATATTATATTTCTCCTATTAAAACAGTTTCATACTTTGTAAAACTTGTGATATTCTAAGATACTTGTGCTTCACACACAACTTAACCCAAACACATCAAATTTAATGTAAAAAAAAGAGAAAAACCCTAAATTTTATATTTTGGTCAACACTTTAAAGGGAAAATGTTGATGATTACTGCAAGCATAAGTCTTAAGTCAAGTCTTCTGTGAACTAGTGAGGTAAGAATGTTAAGGTGGTAGTTGATTTGTGTTTTTTTTTTCAGGTGAGAAATGTAGAAGCTTTATTGATCTGGCTCCAGCGTCTGAGAGAGGTAAGTAATGAGTGTCATTACAGCAACATTTAGACTCATTTAATCTAATATGATGATTTAAAGTCTTAGATTAAATATAGAATATGATAGTCACACAAATCAGTAATACATATTCTGAGCTGTTTGAGCACTAAACGTGTAACACAAAAATGTATTTTTACAATTAGTGGATAAAAATTGCACAATATAGATTTGTTAGACTGCGTTTAAAAATGAGCTTCATTGTTTGCATTACTACGCTGCTGATAAAATACTGCTCACAAAAATAGGGGATATTTTAAAATGTAATATCCCATAATGAAAAATTCTCTTTTATTTGTGAGCAGTGTTTGAATCCTTCCACTGCTTTATAGCATAAATGTTTTACTTTATAGCAATGAAATGAAAATTACTGCAGGTTATGTATGTCTGTATTAAAGATACAATGTGCAGAATCTGTTGTTCATGGTGGATGTTTTTCAGAAAAGTTGCCTGAACATCTCCAACCTGTTCTGCCTACACTGCCTCTGCCAGTTAGTTTAAGACATTTCATCAAGAGATTTTAACATGACCTCTTATATTACTGCTCAAAATAAAAAATAAAATGCCAGCATCTTTAGATACTATTGTTATGGAAAATGTAACATGATATACTGCCATAAATACACAACAATAACAAAATACTATGAATGAATATGGAGCTGCCTTTCCAAGATTAATAAAACTTACAAAAGAGGTTTTAGAGAGAGAAGTGAAAGATGAAGAAAGATATATAAAGGTAAACAGCCATTACTGTTATAAATTCTTTAAATTACCAAAATCGTATTGTGGATTGTTAATAATTTGTTTTAATAACTAATTTTCCTGCCTGCATCAGTAGAGCAGTAGAACTGAAATGAAAATGAATTGTAAATGGTCCACTCTTAATAGGCATTATGAGGCCTACTATGCAAAATGTATTTGCTGTTTTAGTATTACAGTGGTTTTTAAAAGTTTGTGAACCCATTAGAAGTATGACCTAAAACATGATCATATTTTCACACAAGTCCTAAATTATGTGTATTATTTAAATAAATTATGTGTATAATATGTGTACATATTAGAGTAATGTGTATAAAGATATATTTTACTGTTTTTAAGTACTGCAAGGGACTGTGCAACCTAAGTTTTTCACTCACCTTCACACCTGTGTAAATGGGACATGACAATAAACATGATTTGATTTTGATTTGATTTGACATGCAGAGAGCACGATAATGTGCTGATTTGGGACGGCCGAAACGCCAGATGACGAGCAATAGCCCGGGCTCACGTACAGAGCGAGCGCGTATAAGGTGCGGAAGCGCCAGAGGGCGAGCATGAGCTCGGGCGCGCGTATAGTACAAGCGAGAATAAGTCGTGGAAGCGTGAAGCCGGGGCGCATCTCAATGGGAGAGCGCAGCTGGCGAGAGTGAGACTCAATAGGAACTGAGGATGTAGAGAGCGTGAGCCCAAGCGTGCGAGGAGCGCACTTGTACGGAACGGAAACCCTCAATGTGTCCCTAAGATACTAGATACCTTGGGGGTTTCCCCCATACATGTCCGTCGACACTATAAACCTTTACCAACTGACCATAAACGACCAAGTGAACGTTCAGAGTGTAGGTGTGTGCGCGTGTGCACATCGGTGGTTGGGTGCGAGGGTGGAGTGACGACCTGGCAATGAGCAACGCTAGGACCCGCACTTAAGTAACGGGACAGCAGGTGTTCGTCATTAGGTCGCAAATTAAACACCGGATATAAACCGCCTCACCTCTGTAACGGCAATCGACAAGAGCAGCGGGTAGCTCCGGGGCATGAGGTAGGAACCCTAACAATAAGATCAAATGACTCTATTTTTAATTGCTTCATATTCTTTTTGGAATATCATCTAATTTTTGTGAGCAGTGTATGAATAGTGATGTCTTGCTCAGCTGTTAGTCTACCAGGTGGCACGCCATATGCCACATCATTCAAAGGTCACCTGTGCAGCACCTCTAGCCGTCATGCCCTCCTATGGAACTGTGGTGGCTCAGTGTCATGTGCAACACCCGACTTGTCTACCAGAGTGTCCCCGTCACTGCAATACTAGCAGTTGCGGATTGCAAAGACGCCATGTTCATGCACCTGTTTCCCAAACCTCATTAAGGACTTCATTTAAATCCCACACACGGTCATTTAATGCAATGCCTTGCAAGTTCTGTCTGCATAATCAAACATTTTTTCACATGTACGTTCTTGTGGTTTTTGACTCTTGTCTGCATTTTTGACTCTGGCTTTTGTATTTATCCTTTTGATATGTTTGCCTGGTTTGTGATTGTTACTCCGCCATTGTTAATGTACTGGATTGTGGACCAGAACATTAACCCACAGTTGCTTGAATTTTTATCAGTTGTCGGCAGTTCTAAGTTGATGCTAAAAATGTAAATGTCTATGAGTGAACTTTGTAGGGTAACAATAGCATTGTTTATCCCAACATGTTGTGAAGATCAGACTTTGATTTGTCAAGTCAATGTTCTTAAAATACAACAGGGAACAAACTCACACTTGATTGTCATTCCATTCAATACAACCACCTGACTGTAATTTCACCTTCATGCACTTTTGGTCACTAATAGATATGTAATATTGCATAATTTTCCTCAATAAATAATTGAATAATATAAAAATAATAACTATATACTATAAAAATACTACTAAATAACTATGTCTGATATTTTTCTCCTGTGTAATGAAAATATGAAAATTTTATCATGATTAGCCCATATATATGCAGAAATATAGAAAGGTTCTTAAACTTCCATGCATCATTGTAGGTAAGCAGGTATTCTTAATGAGGTTCTCATTAGAGAGATAGATAGAGAGAGGAAGTTAAAACAATTACTTCATGGTAATGTTTTAAATATAGTATATCATGTTTCCAGTGATATTAAGTAATAAAACTACCAATAAAATTAACAAAGAATCTTGAATCTTTCTTAAGTTCTTTACTCATCTTTACTAATGGTGACAAAAATTCTTTACATTCATATAAACCATAATAAATGAGCAATATAAAACTGCTAGTCACTATGTCTTCTTATTTAAATTTACAATATATTTTCTATATTGCACACAAATACAGTCTTTAAATGTTTTTTTTGGTATAATGATCTAGGCAGTTACATCTGAAATTGTACCACAAAACGAAAAGAAATATGTGATGACAATACTATATATTACATTGAATAGTACACAAACTTAGGGACATTACCTTTTTGCAGAGAAGTGAGATTGTTAGATGATGCTATGTCATCTTTCATTGCCATCACCAGTGCTGCCTGGACAAACAACATCCACAGTGTGATTTTCATCTTTAACCTTAATGCAGTGAATTCAATTGTAATGTCAAAACTGATAAGACAGTTGATGAGTTTGGCACAAAGTTTTGACCAGTGGCTATCCTCTGTATGAAAGTAAACAGTCAGATGGTATCTTATAGCACACAACACTGTCCTGCCCCTCCTTCTTGTCTTATAGCCTGTGTTTACACAGAGCAGAGGCTTAAAATGAGACCGGGGAGGAGGGAGCTACCCCATATTGATTGGTGTTTTTCTAAATGGTAGATAAGTGGCAACACCCCAGCATTTGCCACATAATAATTATGTATGTTAAAAAGCATTTAGTAACCTGAAACGAATGGGATAAATTAATTAAACTATCCTATACAATAATGACAATGCACTTGCGTGCTGGTCCTGCAATACATGCTGTGAGCCCCTAAGGATTCCACCTCCACCTTAACAATGACAACAGGGCAGGCAGGCTTGAGACAGTATCAGGTGCAGGAACAGGCATCACCAGTGCGAACAAGACATTTCATGCAAGTCTCAAAGTCTGAAAAAATTACCTGTATGGGAAATGAGCACAGGTTCAGGTCAGAACCAGCTGCTGAATAGTCTAGGCTTGAGTCTAGGATCTGAGAAGCATGGAAGTGATCAAATCTTTAAAGCAATGCTTGACAGCTGAGTGAAGTGAGAGTGCAGCAGAGTTGACAGCCAAAAGCGCAGAGTAACCAAACTAAGGCTAATGATAATTATCCCTTGCAAACAGCAAATTAATGCTATACTAAAAGCGTGGCACATCAGAGGCTAAACTCACTGCTGGTGGAAACAGAGGGAATGTGCACTTAACTAGAAAAACATAAAGAAAAAGGAAGCAAAAAAGGAAGAAAGGAGAAAGAGTGAACCAAATGGGGCTAAAAAGGATATATGGGTAGCCAGGACTGAACTCTAACTGGTAAGCATATGGGTCAGTCTTGTAAACTGGTAGCCACTGTGCTGAGCTGCCAATGAGTTTAAGCAGTGAGATTTAAGAACTAACCTGTATGCACAGCTGTAATAGAACTGTAAGCAGTGTAGGCTTAACAACAATATAATTTGGCACATATTTAGTAGTAAACCAAAAACTGTAAGACAAATTATATGGATTTGACAAGTTCTATATGTAATAAGAACACCACAACTTCTGACCAGTTTTGTAAAAGGTCTCTTGACTGCCCATGGCTTAAAGTTATCCCATAGGATAAAACCTTAAACCTTGTACAGTATGTGCCATTTAACTTCCATATGATAAAAGGCCGTTCACTTTAACAACTTTAACATAAACTATAGTAGGGATGTATTTATTTATTTATTTGGCTTCTTTAACGTCGCTTATCAGCATCAGTGGCCATCCAGCGACATGCACAAGGTTAGATAGATTCACAGGTTCATTCCAAGACCAGTCATACATACACAAGTCAATGACAATTTAGAGACACCAATTCACCTAACACGCATATCTTCGGACTTTGGGAGGAAACCTGAGTACCCGGAGTAAACCCACGCAGACACGGGGAGGACATACAGACTCCACACAGAAAGGACCCAAGCCGCTCCACCCTGGGATTGAACCCAGGCCCTTCTTGTTGTGAGGAAGTGGTGCTACCCACCGAGCCACCGTGCTGGATTAGAAGGGAATAAAAAGGTGTACTTTAACTAAAGACGTAGCGGCTGTCTTCAAACTTACAATGGGAAATGTTTTACCATATTTGCACTGTTGCCACATAGCAAGAAGGTTCTGGGTTCAGTTCCATGGTGAAGCAGTCTATGTCCTCTCTGTGTTCGTGTGGGTTTACTCTGGATACACTGGTTTCCTCCCATTGTACAAAGACATGCATTAACTTAATTGAATGCCCTAAAATTGACCCGGCCTCTGTTTATATACAGGGTGAGTCAAAAGTCACAGGACACGTCGCGTACAAAACAAGATATTGCATCTGCCTTTAATCCAATATGGCAACTTTGTTGTCATAAAGTGTCGATAATTTTCGGAACATATCCTAATAGATGGGCCCCTGCACTCATTACTTGCTGGGGTATTCAGATATGTAATTTTGATATGCCCTATTGTTTCTATAATAAAATGGTGTCTTGTGACTTTTGACTCACCTTTTATATATAACTAACCTTGAAGTAACCTTGGGTGTGTTGCCAAATAAATAAACAAATGAAATAATTATGTTAACTGCTTATGTATGTATATTAGTGTAACTTCTATAATTATTGTGAATTTCCATAAATTAAAAAAAGAGTTTGTAATGTGTAGAACAGTTTAGGTTTAGGACACGGTGGCATTAGGGATGGTTTTGGAGCTGGTACTGTTCCACTTGGTTTTTTTTTATGTAGCTTTAGTGTCATTAAATATGATCTGCAAAAAGTTTTCTTGTGAAAATACCCTTTATACACTCATTGACAAAAATGCTCCCATATATATTCCAGATTGCAGTTGAGTATTTCAGTCCTGCCTTTGCTGTGGAGCTACACACTGCCCAAATTGCTTGTGTGATGGATGAGAATCTACAGGCCCAGTTGGAACATCTGTGGGTAAATGTGACACAGGATATTATACAGAACCTGTTTGCCTCCACGCCCAACTATAGGCCCAAAAGCATAATTGCACTTTCAATTGTACAGTTTTTCCACAATAAACTTATCCTTTCGCCCTAATGTTATCCTAATATAATCACTTACATATATCATCATTACACACATAAAAAGTTTCAGTTGATTCCAACAACTCCTTCTTGGTAAGTTTTTTTTGTCAATTAGTTTATTTATAACCTGGTTCCAAAACGTGACCAAAACAATAAAAAAGAAGCATCAGTCTCAACTTAAAAGAGAATGGATTAAGACTGAATAAAAGAGAAAAAAAATGTAAAGACAACTGCATTTGATCTAGGAATGTACAGTGGGTGTTTCAAGTTTTCTACAATACCAAGATAACAATATTAAGATAAGAATTACTGTACAGAGTTTTGTATTTTGCTAAATGGTTTCATATTGTTTTTAATTGTATTATTATTATTGGAAGGGTACATGTGCATGCTTTATCTGGGGAATTAATGGCATCAGGGTGTACTGTGAGAAGAAGACAAGCCTGGTGTAGTGTGATGTTCTGAGGAATGTTCTGCTTTAAGAGTCTGGGCATTCATGTAAATGTTCATTTAAAAGGATCACCTACCTAAACATAGTTATGGGCCAGGTGGTTTTAATGTTGGCCTGATTGTTCTAAACATAAGACCTGCTGCATATTGTTAGTGACTGAAAACAGCAACACAAGTCAGATGGTACAAGGATAATTTAAAGTGTGTTTCTCATTGAGGGATGTTTTAAAATAAGATATTTGTCAACTTTATTGCTTTATTTGTGTAGTCCAGACAATGTTTTTGCCACTCATGGGGTGGCATTGAAACAAACAAGAATGGAGTAAGTAAGTCTTTTAGCGGAATAGTCTATACAGGGATTTATTTTTATGGCTGAAATGTGTTTGCTGGTTCTCACCTCTTTTTTCATACATTCACTTTTCTAGATACAGTATTCTTTTAATAGAGAATGTTTACATTTAGTTGGGTTTATCACTTAATCATATCTAAATGTAAATGACAGTTTATTCAAAAAAATGGCTTTAGCAATATTCTAACTTTTCCACATCGTCCCTGTGTAAAACTCTATGTACTGTAGCAGTGGTGTAAACGTGATGGCTGGGCAGATGTGCTGAGAGTGTGGATGGTGTGTGAAGAGGTGTAGCTGCCTGAAACAACACAAGGGTATTCAAAGACAATGTGAAAAGCTTCTATGAAATGGCTGTACTCAAGAATTTCCACTCCCTGACATTCCAAACGGTAAACGGTGAAACTTTGCCCAGAGTGCTACAGTGAATGGGAAGTAAGTCAGCACAAGTGAGTGATAGTGTGGGAGTGAAGCATGCTGGGGAGTCTGGAAGTAATGGGGTTATGACTCCAAGACTTTTCAAATGCACATTTTTTTCCCTCTTAACTCCATGCATGATCTGCGTTATATTATTTGTCACACTGTTAGTGTCTGTTGTGATTCAACATACCCCACTGGATGTTTTCAGTAAGCTTTCAGGATTTGTTGTTCTTCTGTTATCTGAACATGAAAGTCTATCTTTCTTTCTTTACTCATTTACACATGACAGCACATTGGCAGTATCAAAATCCATTACTGCATTTCATGATTTTAATACACAATACACATTACAAAAAAAGCTGGCATGGGGCAATGCACAGCTAGTAATAAATAAAATATTAAAAAAGTAAATAATAATGTAACTTTAAACAGGTGATGTCAAAAGGTTCCAGCATCCATTGAAGGTTGAGACTTTGATATGCAAATAGTGATAGATGATCTTCAGTTTGTCAACAAATATGTGAAAAAAAAAAAGAATGTTGATGTACTTTTCTGCATTAATTCTGTCATCACAGAAGTGTAAATGACCTTTGCCAAGGGCAATAAGGCAACCCCATACCGTAACAGACCTTGGCCTTAGGGTTTATTGCTGTTAACAGGCTGGATAGTTTTTTTCATATTTGGTTTGGAGCATATGACAACAATTATCTGACTTCTCTGGACTCTACACATCTAGAATGGACAATCACATAGTGAAAACATGTATTATGTTCAGATTAATCAGTATTCCAAGTCTTTTTTTCTATAAAAATCAGACGCCGTGTGCTCCAGACCAATTCAATGGAATTACATTGTGAATAGAGACAATTATCCCATTATTTTATAGCACAGTAAAGATAAGATAATAAATATGCTAATGAGACTCTTTTTTTATTTAAGACCATCTTGCAACTGTTAAGTTTGACATGCCAGATCCTAAATTCCTGATCATATTCATTTTGATTGAAAATTCCAGGTGTCTGGAATGAGGAGGATCTCTCAAATCTTAAAAGAGTAAATTAGGTGAGTTGTTATAGTTAATTATTTATTTTGAAAATATTAATGCCAGAGGGAAAAGGTTTTTTTTCAAGATTTTTTTCAAGGTTTTTTTTTTAAGATCATAAAAAATATTGTTATTAACATCTGCAAGTCTGCCACTTCGACATCTGTTTGTAAAATGTGCAGGTCATTAGCAGGTTGTAAAATTTCATAGACACAGACACACTGTTTTGAAAATATTATTGGAACTACACATAGTCAGTTCCATAATTACTGACACTTTTGATAAAGAAGGACAATAAAAGTTTATCAAATCATTTATTTGCAGTTAATTAGCTCAATCTGACAATAAAAATGTAAAAGTATTTTAAAAAGTAAGTGGACCAAATCTGTTATTGGAAAACAAAACAAAATAAAAAACAACAAAATATTAATAACACTTGTGCATCTGTCACATTTTGTGGCAGCGCTGCATTTTGTACATTGCATGTGCTTTGTCAACCGAGCCTTTTCTTATGAGGATTAGTAAGGTTTAATTAAAAGAAAGGGATCAAAGGCACTTCTTAATATACAGATTCTTAACAGCTCCACCAATTTCTAGTTTTTCCTTTGTAAGTTCTCCTCTTGAGTTTACTGTATAGGTTTCAGTAACATTTATGTCAGGATACTGTTATGGCCAAACCATAATCGAAATTATCTTGCCACTGAACTACTTTTGTATAAATTTGTGTAAACTCGCTTTAGTTGCCTTTAGAGGCGGCTAGAGTTTCTGTAGTTTACCCCAGTTTTATTTCTATCTCAGCTCACTATAGACAATAGAAACAATGTTTTTTTATGCAAATAAAAATCATCACTGCTCTTGTTTCAGAAATTTGACAGTCTTAAAAGATATTGCTTCCCTTTTCAAATGTATTATGCATCATATGTATTATGTATCATAAATAATTATTAATTATTAAGTGCAATTATTATTAAGAGTTATTCATTCTTTTTTTGACATAAAGCAACACGTGGAAAATTTCTGGTGGCAGTAAACTTAGTGTTTGCAGCTGGAAAGTGTATTTCATGAAGAAATCCAAGCTGTGATGGACAAATATGACTGAAGCTTGAACAGTCTATATCTATCTGTGGTACATTAAAGTTTTTTTTTGTGTTATTACATATTTAAAACAACAAAACAGCAGCAGAGGCCAAAAGGCAAGTACCAAACATACTAGAAAATGTGGAAATTCACTGCAGGTCAAAAGCATACATTCATGCACCCAAAAAATGCATCAACATTAATGAAAGAGATTGAAATATCCATACTCTTAACACACACTGTCACAACCTAATACACCTGGGTGGCACAGAGGTGGTCATAGGTTCAATCCCAGAGTGGTGCAGTCTTGGTCCTCCTTTAAAAACAAGAACTATATTATTATTATTATTATTGTCAAATTTATATATACAATTTTTAGAATTCTCAACCAGAAAGACTGGTTAAGCTAATATTTATTTGTTCCTTAAAAAAACTATAGCCACTATAAACAAGCTTGCATTTCATGACATGAAGTCATTAAGTTATTCACAAACACAAACAAAATGTGAATGCAAATGTTTGGGAGGGCATCAGGACAAAAATAATGACATGGCAAACTTCAGGTCAATAAAGATTGGATATTGAAATAAATATAATTCAGAAATACACTGCTTATAAGTTTCAGTATCTTTTAAAACACTGATTATAATTTAGAATCTTAGTTCATTTTGCCAAACTTTTACCAAAGCTCTAAAGTGTGGTTAATCAGGTTGTTTAATCTCCGTGTTTAGTACAGCTTTCCTTTGCCATCTTAACAACACTAATTCTTAATCTGAAATGCTTCATGATCTATGAGAATATAGAATATTCTAGGGCTCTCTTTCACAGGTCTTAATAGGGTTCTATTCCATAGGGTAGCTGTCAAAGTTTGAGCATATGGTTCATTTTAAAATATTCCCCCATATAAACAAAGAGGTACAAGGTGAGACCTCCAGCCCAAAACACCCTGATACTCAGGAACCCGCCCCTGGCAATATCAGAAGTAATCTTGTGAATACTGGAAACTGTACAGAGTGCGACTGAACTTTTTAAAACGTTCCAGTAATCCACCTGAAATTCATGACATTGTTGTACAGCTAATCACAGCAACCTGGATTTGATGGTGCCAGTCAATCTAAATGCACCTGTTACTTTAAAAAGTAAACAATGGACCTATATGCAGGGATCAAACATGAGTGACTCACCGAACATGAGTTGGAACAGCAGTGATTCCCGTGGCTGAGCCTCTCTGGTTTAATCCCTGCCTTGTGGTGAATAGGCACAATACAGAAACCATTTCAGGACAAAGCTCCTGTTGCTATATAGAAGTTCAGGTTTGTGGTTAGATCAAAGAAAGCTTGTGGAGCTCTGTAATGTGGGGCACCCATGGTCTGGTCACATATCAACAACACACCCTTCCCCAACAGCAAGCAGGACTGAGACTCAAGAATACAGCACAAATATTAATAGAAAGAGGCAACTTTTCTTTTGGAAAGAGAAAGTGGATCATGCCAATCATGAGTCAAGGGAGACTGCTGTATTTTGTTGTGAAAATGTTATGTTTAAACTATATACTTTACATGGTTTTTAACATTGTTTTAGCTTATCTGAGACAAACAACAACAACAACAACAAAACAACTTTTTAAATGGGTTTAGACACACATATGGTTAAAGGGCACAGGCTGTTCCATACACTTTCTGGTTTTTGAGTATATGCGCTGTTAGAATACTTGTTTCATCAGGGGTGGCTTCCTGAGTCTTAGTGCTCTTCTAATTGGGCCCTGTGGCTGTCATGTGACCAGACCAGGTGTACCCTTATATTACATCTGTATTACACTCTATATTGATCTTACAATGCTGCATCTCATTGATTTTAACTTCACAATAACTGCCCCAAGAGTGTATGTGGCAACTTTCAGGTGTGTAGCTATTTTTAGATACATTACCTCACTTATGATGAATTTTAAAATAAAAGTCTTTCATTTTCATTTGTGTGGTTTCTGTGTCACCTCATAGTAAGTTGAGCTTAAAAGAAAACTTGAAATAATTGCCAGAAAATGTGAAACGTCTGGTTTTGAAATAACAATTTTGTAAGCGCTTTTTATTTTCTTATAAAGAATGATTCAATTCAATATTAAATGTCACTTATATTTCTAGTGTGGGATCCAGCTAATTACCAACAGACATTTTTAATGGCCTTGTTTATATCCATCATTGTTTATAATCCACTCATTAGTGCTAGTAATTCTAAATCTGTCGATGTCCTACCTCAGATCATAGAGGTCTGTTCTGGAAACCATAACAAACAAACATTTCCCATTAAGTGATTTTCTTTCATTTATACCAGCCTTTTCATCCTCAGTCAGACCTGCTGCCCAAACCAAAGAAAAAATAGTTTTACAGTCCCAGCACTTTCAGAGGAAACTGTTCTTCACACCATGTGGCTGCAGTATGTTGTTTTGAGCTTCCAAAGTTCATTATCAATGCAATGCCATTGTGATTTACAATAAGCTTTAATTCTGTTGAGCTCCTTATCAGGAGGCACTATAAGGATGTTCGTTCATTTATTATCTTCCACTTAATCCACATGGGGTTGCGGGCCGGTCTGTGCCCAACCAGCAGCTCTTGGTACAAGGGTGGGAACAACCCTAGATTACGCCAATCCATCGCTGGGTGCACAAACATACACAGTCACACACTAAGGGCCACTTTAGAGACCCCAATTAACCTAACATGCATGTCTTTGGACTGTGGGAGGAAAACAGAGTAAACCCACGCAGAAACGAGGAGGACATGCAAACTCCACACAGAAAGGACCATATATAATACATAGATAAACAAAAATAAATGCTTATTATATACAATTCCTTCATATTTACTCAAATAATTTATACCTAGTTTTATATAGTCACTTCTTATTATTTTAAATGCATCCATTACCTTTGATTGTGAAAAATCCTTTGTGTGCCATAATTAAACCACTGATTAAAAAACTCTCATTGACCCGAATCATAGACCAATTTCAAATCTACCTTTCCTCTCCACAATGTTAAAAAAGCTGTCTATAAGAAGTGCTGTAGTTACCTCCAAATGAATAGTGTTGATGAAAAAAATTCTGTCAGAATGGCCCACTATTACATATCCCTGTACATTCTACCACTAATGCTTATTCGTAAACATTCCATTAGTTTTCACTGGTATGCAGATGTTATGCAGCTGTACAGTGGCTACAGAAAGTATTCAGACACTTTACATTTTTCATTTTTTGTTTCATTGCAGCCATTTTCTAAAAGCTAAAAATGTATTTTATTTTTCATTAATTTACAATCAGCATCCCATCTTGACAGATAAATACAGTTATTTGTAATTTGTAAACTAATTAAAAAAGAAAAACTGAAATATCACAAGGTCATAAGTATTCAGACCCTTTGCTGTGACAGTTCCTAAGATAGTTCTACTCCATCATTGGAGTCCAGCTGTGTTTAACTGAACTGATTGGACTTGATTAGGACAGGCACACACCTGTCTATATAAGACCTCACAGCTCACAGTGCAAATGAGAATCATGAGGTCGAAGGAACTGCCCAAGGAGCTCAAAGACAGAATTGTGGAAAGGCACAGATCTGGCCAAGGTTCCAAAAAATACTCACTCAAGGAAAAGCACTCAAGGTTCCTAAGAGCACAGTGGTGTGCTCCATAATCCTTAAATGGGAGAAGTTTGGGACGACCAGAACTCTTCCTTGAGCTGGCCGTCCAGCCAAACTGAGCAATCATGAGAGAAGAGCTTTGGTGAGAGAGGTAAATAATAAGCCCTCCACCAGTTGGGGCTTTATTACAGATTGGCCCGACGGAAACCTCTCCTCAGTGCAAGAAATATGAAATCCCACATAGAGTTTGCCAAAAAACACATGAAAGACTCACATACTCTAAGAAATAAGATTCTCTGGTCTGATGAGATGAAGATTGACCTTTTTGCCATTAATTCTAAGTGGTAAGTGTGGAGAAAAACAGGCACTGATCATCACCTGCCCTATACAATCCCAACAGTGAAACATGGTGGTGGCAGCATCATGCTATGGGGGTGTTTT